>JAAAKQ030098864.1:8473-23792 GCA_010016005.3 Zanna intricata
TACTACTGCTGCTGCTGCTACTCCTGCTATTGTTACTTCTGCTTCTATTATTAATGTAAATAAAAGTCTTTCAGAAAATGCAATGGATTTTGTTAATGATATTGATAAATTTTTGAATTCTGATGAAGGAAATAAGTTACTTCAAAAGATTACAAGTACAGAAATATTTAATGAGAATAATCAAAATAAGAATAACAATAATAAAACAAAATTTATTACATCTGAACCTCCTCATATTTTAAAAGAGAATATATGTCAACCTCAAAACACTGCATTTAAGGAAGCTGTAGAAAAGTGCCCAGAAAAATCTAAACATTGTGATGTTTTAGAGAGAAGTGTTAGTAGTCAGATGGGAAAAAAAGAATTGTCTGGTTTTTCTAAATTTGCTCGAGAAATGCGTTCAGAAAGTAAGGTTCTATATATTATTATTATTTATGTTATTTTATTTAAAATATTGATTTGATTTTTAGTTTTAATTATAAGTTAGTTTAGAAAGTTAATTAGAAAGTAAGTTAATTCTAAATTATTTTTTAGTTTATACTGATTTATCCTTCAATGGATATTTGGGTAAATATTTGTAATTCAACTATGGTTTCAAACATCACATGATTTTGGAGATTGTCAAGGGTTTTCATTAGGAAAGCTTAAGCCTGTTCTCTAGTAATATCTTGATGAGAGAAAAAAAACTTGTGTTTGTTTGTTACTTAATCCAGAGTGTAGCAGTAATGTGTTAACTTAATTCTGAGTAAAGATACCCTAATTTCTCAAGGAATTGAGGGCATCATAAGTCTTCTACTTTGAGGGGCATCTTAAGCACTCGATTGTGTATGATTATTTTTCTGATTTTATAGTGGTGCATGGGTAAATTATCATTTCCTTCATTTCTCCTTATTTTGAGATTGTCTTCTTTAGGTTTTGGCTAAATTTCCTGTGAATATTAAATGAAGAAATGGAAATATAAGAGTTATATCTTTGGTATTTGTGTACTTTGCCAGAGGCATCTCTGCCTATAAAACTGTCCAAATACTCTTATTTTCTAACTAATGTGTGTATGAAAAGCCAACATGGAGTAAAGTCTAGTCACTGAATCCCTTGGATTGATAAATATATGATATAATACACATGGTTGATGAATATCTTATCAAAATGCATCTGTCAGCAGAGTAATTTAATAAATATTTTAGTTACTTAACTATTTTACTGGATTATGTAACTTTACTATTGTGAATATTTTCATTGTGTACATTACATGGACAACAGTTCAGCATATTAAAAAAAAACTTTTTTGAATATTTAAAGTGTCTTAAGAAGAATCAACATTGTTGTCGATCAAATTCGATTACAGATTTGCACGGCTCTTATATACATTACAAGAAAAGAAGATTGTAAAGTAGTTTATCATCTATGATAGTAATATTTTTATGTATGTAAGTTAAACAGGTTTCAAAACAGTCAGCCTCCATCTTAAAAATATTAGTTGTAACTTTTAATTTTATAAGAGTTAATTGTATCATGTTTCCATATTTTTGTGTTTGTTGTATTCCGATATTGGTGTTTTGTGTTTTAGATGATGATTTATGTTAAATTGAATTATTTAAAAGTCTCTTTTAAGAGTTTTATGTATAGGTAACCTTACTGGTTGTCTAGATTTCTGAGTTACTTAAGTGAATTTTGTTGTAACAAGTGTATTTTGAATAGTTGCTGATTGAGTTTGGTGGTCATTTTGGGGGATATTAACTGCATTAATGATGAATTGTTGTTTAAAAGTCAAATATTTAGTTGTGTTCTTTGCTGGTTGGGTTTCAATTAACCACACATCTCAGGAGTGGTGGACCAGAGATTGTATAAGATTACAATTCATTTACATTCATGCATATCATCCTCTGAAGTAATACCTTACAGTGATTCCAGAGGCAAAACAGAAAAAAAGTATGCTATGGCCTTGGTCTGATACTGATATTTATTAAGGCATTTATTTAAGGTTATTTTATGTTTAAGGTTATTTTTGTGATACATTTGAGTGCCTAAAATATTTTTCTATTTAATTAATGTTTTGGAAAATTTTGTGGTTGCAGGTTTTGTTTATCCGGTGTTGTTTACATTTGATAATAATTTTTTTTTCTGTTTATTGTATTTTTAATTTGATTTTTTATAGACTGATTTACATTGGAAGGATTATTTTGTGTTATACTTGAACACTGGCAGTGAATTTTGTTTAATATTTGGAATGTCGTAAGTCCAGGATCCTATGAAAACTAGGAGGGCAGGAAGGTTGGTCTGCTGCCAACAGGCCGTAAAATGTAGAACTGAACCCAATGGAAAATGAGTTAAATGTACAAAATTATGCTATTGCATCCAGGGTTATAGTTAATGTGCTGGGATTCTCAGATAACTGAGGTCAGGATGTTGGTGTAAAGTGTGATACTGACAAGCGAATACTGAATGTTTGGATTATAACATCAGGTCAGGAGATTAAAATAGCTGCATGGAATGTGTGCATTGCCCATCATGTTGACAAAAAAGAATCCATTGTTTGAGGATTAATACGTTACAAAATATCTATCATAGTGCTTTCAGGACTGAGAATTATGGGCTCTGGAACAACAACAATACAGGTACCAGGTAGCGATGAAGTGATCACATTATTCTATTCTGATGGTGAAAAACACACTGAAGGCATTAGTTTTGTGTTTGATTGGCAAACAACTAAGTATATATTGGTCTTCAATCCTTTTTGAGCTGCTTGGCTGTTTTAACACTAGCTGGAACAATCCGTACACATATCATCTGTGTGTATGCACCTACTGAATCAGGTCAACATGATGTCAAGGACATCTTTTATACTCAACTTCAGGATACCATCAACACAATTCTTAAAACCAACTTATTCATTGTTGCTAGTGATCTAAGTGCTCATGTAGGAACTGATAGGATAGGTTGGGAAACCACTCTCAGAAACTTTGGGCTTGACAATACCAATGACAGTGCATTATGTCTATTGTTGTTGCTACAACCAGTCAGTTACTAATTGTCAACAGGCTCTTTCGTCACCCAAAAAAACACCAGCTCACATTATGTGCCCCAAATAGCAAAGATACATTACTCCTTGACTAAATACTGATTAACGCTCGATTTCGATACACAGTCAAAGATGTATGAGTAATGCATGGGGCAGATTGTGGCCCTGATCATTAATTTGTATGCGCAATAATACAGTTGAGGCTCCAATGTGCGAAAAAACCAGCACTCCACCAATGAAGCAAAACTGGTCAAAGCTGCTTGAAGAGCTTATAAGCAGCAATTCCAACTAGCATTAGACAACCAATTTGCCACCTTAGCATAGCATGATGACGTGGATGCTGAGTCAACCCAGTTAGCTGAAGTCATGCAAGGATGCGCCAAGAATATCTGCCCAAAAATATGCCACCAAACACAGGCCTGGATATAAATGTCTTGAGTTAGTCGATTAGCATAAACTAGCAAAACTAGTAGACTATCAACAGTACCAAATATTGAAATGGGAGGTCAGAATGAGGATGAAGGCTGAGTGTGCAGCATATTGGTATGATATGGCCACCAAAGTAGAAGATGCATAAAATCATGAATACCGAACCTCTATACAACACTTAGATGCCTACGTGGAAAATGTTTTAAGATATTTAATGAGAATACACAGAAAGCTGATGAAAACTTTGTTTGAACTCCTATGGAACGACTACACAGGCGGAAAGAATTTTTCCAGGATCTATACAGCCATGAGCTGCAGCCTGTCACTAGCAATCTAGCCAACCTCCCACTAGCAAACCTGCCAACCTTGGGACTACTGGAAGACCAAGCCACTGAACCAATAGTAGATGAAGTGAAAACAGTAATAAAACAACTCAAAAATAACAAAGTGCCTGGGATTGATGGAGTAACAGCTGAAGCGCTAAAAGTAGGTGGTGATATCCTTGTCAGTCACTTACAGTCACTACTGCAGCTAATATGGCGTACAGAAAAAATTCCTACAGCATGGAAACAAGCTATTGCTATACTGATATTAAAGAAGGGCAACAGTCGCAAATGCAAAAACTACCGTGGCATAAGCTTCCTATCGATAACTGGAAAAGTATTTATGAGAATCATCCAAACTCTACTACAGAAACACTGGGAGCAATGTCTAGAGAAGAAGAAGTTGGCTTTTGCCCAAGTAGAGACTGCTGTGATCAGATTTTCACTCTTACACAAATGTTTGAAGAGCGAATACACTGTAGAAAGTGAACAGTTATTATATTTATAGATTTCAAGGCAGCATTTGACAGTGTCCATTGGCCAGCACTTAAGGCAGCACTCAAGTCTGAACTTATGTCTGCCAAAACCATCCACCTACTCAACAGAAATGTTCAACGGCTCTAGCAGTTGCATATGCATCCATAATGAACTGTCTGATGAATTTCCAATATTATTAAAAACTGTGTAAGGCAAGGCTGTGTCATCTCACCCTTAATATTCAAAACTGTTATTGATGCAATTATGTGGGAAGCCTTCAACGGCTGGTGCAGTGTCTAATATGATGAAAATAGCTATGTGACAGACCTAATGTTTGCTGATGTTAACACTATATTTGCAGATGTTGATGTTGACCTTGTATGACATTACGAGTGCAACACAGCTCTACGGTCTCAAAATTAATGCCAAAAACTAATGCTGAAAATTAATGACATCTGCTGGAACATAAATTGATTAGGTTGACGATTTCAAATGCTTTGTGCATTAATCCAAGGAAATAAAATTTTATCATTAACAGAAGTTGTGGCAGGATTGGCCAGGCAACTGCTGCCTTCCAACCATTGGGCCGGTGCCTATGGAGGAAACAAAGTGTAACCTTGAAGACAAAGATCCAACTGTTCCAGACGCTCATATTGTCATTCTTGCTATACGGATCAGAAACATGGACACTACTGAAAGAAGACCTGAACAAATTAGAAGTGTTCCACATTCAATGCTTACAGTGAATAGTATGTGATTGTCTGTGAAATCACACAACTAGGCTCAGATGCAATGTACAACCTTTAGTTGAACTTTAAATACAAAAGCACAGGCTGTGGTGATTTGGGCACATCTGCTGAATCATGAATACTGCCTTCCATACTGTCTCCTGTGGCGATAACAATCTGCATAGTGAAAGATCCAACAAACTGGACCAAAGAAAATGTGGGTCAACCAAATTGAGGATGACCTAAAAACACCAGCAATTAAATGTAGCTGATGCAAAACTCGCTGCTACCATCTGGAAACAATGGAAAAATATCATACACATTGCTCATTTTCCAGGGCACCCACAATGTACTGGATCCAAGCCCACCCTCATCCATACGTTTATTAAAAGATCAAAGAAGAAGAAGAATAAAGTACTTTAATACTTGAAAGTGAAATTGTTAAGTATTAAATAATTCACCTTCAGATATTGGAATTTTTCTTCCAAATAACCTTTTTAGTTTGTTTTTAATTAGTTACATTTCTTAGTAGCATTTCCAATGCACTTTCTATTGTTATTGATATTAACGTGTTATTGAGTTAATCTTATTTTTAAGACATGTTTATTAAGGATTTTCACCATACTGTCCAATATACCTGTAACTACTGTGCTACTGGTGACTCCATTTTTTAAAGTGCTGCTGATTTCCTCTGCAAGGTCTTCTGAAAGAAAGGATTTTGTAATTTGAATTTTTTGGTTTTAGAAACCCAGACGTATTCAACAAACAATTCAGATATAGTTGTGATTCAGATGTAGATATAAATGTTGGCAAAGTCAGTGCGAGACTACACTTATGGGCAGAAAACAGAGTTCTGAATAGGTTTAAGGCAGACTATGTTTCACTAGATCACACTAGGAAGCATCTTTTAAACTGGTCTCTTCAGCATAGACTAGAAGATGTCTGGATCCTAGATATGACAGTAAGATGTCTTTTATCTTGTAGTAGATCTCAGTCTGCTAGGTTTTCTGCTAGATCTGCTAGGATGGTCCTTGCTGTTTTATTAGCTGTTTCCCTATGTAAGACTTAAAGTGTGTTTTATTCCTTTCAACCTAGGTAGGTTTGATCAAGGCTACAGAACTAAAAGGTGGTTTATGAGAAGGACAGTTTATCCAAAAAAAATAGACAAATTTCTTGAACAAGTACAACATTCTTAATTAAGGAATTGGAACAAATTTATGGTATATTTTAGATTTATTTCTTTATTAAGGTTTTACATTTTTACCTTTCATGTTAATAATTTTCATTTATTTTTTTTATTTTAAGGTTTTATTTGTATATATAAATGTTATAAATTTACACTAGCATTTTATGTTTTTGATAAGCATTTCCTTTGTTACAGTACTTAAAGAATCACCAGGAATGTCATTTACATTAGTTGCTAGTATTCTAGCCACTAAATGGAGAAACTTACAAGAAGAAGAGAAACTAAAATATGAGAAAATATCAAAGGATACAAAAGCTAAAAACAAAGCTCCTATACCTAATAATAATGAATCTCCAAAAAAGACTAAAATAAAAGAAAAATATTCAGTATGTGTTAATAATGTTAGCATTAATTTGGTTAGACAAAAGTATTTTGAGCAGTTTAATAAACATAACAACAGGTAAGAATAATGTAATGAAATTTGTTGTTTTTATTAACAATATGATGAGCTTATCTATTTGTTGGTATAATTTAATTGTAAAAATAACTTTCTGCTATTAAAAGTGTGTGTCTAAAACTCTGTAATAAAAACTAATTTTGTGTCAATATTTTCTCTACTGAAAAGTAAAAGAAAAAATCTTCTAACTATACATCTAGGCAATATTATATAGAGATAGACTAAAAGTGTAGGAAAAACTACTTCTTTCTATCTCAGAGGCATTCATTTTAAACTTATGATTGATGCATTACTCTTGTAAAATGCACTCCGTTGAATTATTATGGGTACATTTATATTTTGATAAATAGTTTTACTTGCTCTGACTTATAAGGATAGATAAAAGTATAAGCTAACATAAGCAGATGAAGTATACCGAAGGGTTTTTTAATTAAAAAAAAAATTTTTTTTTAAATTTGTTGCTTCAGTTTAAGTTGTAATATTTACCATCTCTTAATATTACTAGCTTCTCCTTACTGTCCCTGGTCATCTTTCTATTGTTAACCACAACTGTTGTTGACCACCATTCTATTTAACCAAAAATGCATAATTAACATATTTAGCCTCACAAATTATGGGTATAACACTACATCTCCACTCATTATATATACAATCAACTCATCTTGTATGAGCTTAGAATCAAGAAAGCCACGCTAGATATCTTTAAACTTCTGGAATATTATGTGAATTAATCTGTCAAAAGTAACTGACTGAACCAATTGGCATGTTCAACCATTCATATCAGAAAATTTATTGCATTTATGATTCTATATTCTTTACAATATTTTTATGAAAAATGGCCATCTTTGTGAGCCTTTATTGTAACTACCATATAAAATAATTGTATGGAGATTTAACCAGATAACTTTCAAGTTTGTGATTTTTACTAAGCCATAATTTACACTTCTCTATTCTGTTTTTACTATTTACTCCATTTTCCTTTATTTTACCATTCAGTAATCATTTCGAGATGCCTGATAATAATTATATTAAAAATCTATATTTTAGACCCCTGATATATGACAAAAATATTGTTAAAGAAAATATTTAAGTTTCCACATCCTTCATATTGATCAAATTCCTTCACTTATCTTCAATAATATTTTTCTATGCGAGATATCTTTTATTCAAGATATTTTCAGAATTCATTAAAACAATCATAAAGAACTGAATGGCTATAGAACTAATGCATTAAAAAATAATTATTACGTGTTTATTTAATGACTTATTTATACATTTAAAAGCAAAGATTTTTTTTTTTTATATTAAATGTTCTAAAAGTATAGTATTGCATATCAAAATGAAACTAAATTTATGTTTACTGGTGGGACTATATGTAAACAGTTATTTGTATTTTTTAATCTTATTTCAAAAATACTGCTAAACATATTCATTTAATAGTGTTTTGTATGTAATTTGTAAATTAGTATTTTTTACTTTATATCACTTGCTAATGATTGTTTAACAATCAATCTGGCCATCTCATTTTAGTTTTAATAATGATTTATGAGCATAATGTTGTTTTCCTGTTTATCTTGTTTTTTTTTTTAATTTAACATTAAATTTGCTTAATGTAAAAAATAAGTGGTCTGTAATTTTTTATTAAAATTCTTTCTGCATATTTAGGTGACGATTTTTTTTTTGAATATGCTAATTTTTTATTTTAAGTGATGATGTTTTTGAGATTTACAAGAATTGTTTGATTATGAGTAATAAATCATGATTATTTTATATTACCTTAATTAAATTGAATTTTTGTCTACTGGTGTCCATTGTTAAAAATTTTTCGCTGTTACATTGCCTCTGGATTTGATTCTTTGAGTGCAAAAAATTTTCCTTCCACAGTATGCTACCAGGTAGCAAGTTATTCTTAGTTTGATTTATGAGGTTCTCGTAGATATGGTTTTCAGATCACCAATTAAAAAGTTTTAACACCTAGTTGATAAAGAATGTAAGATAATAAAGAGGAATTTGTCACTAATTGCTTTATTTAGTGTATTATTTTATTAAAAAGATATATAGCATATATGACATTTGTTATTAGGAATGAAGTTTCTATAGTGGGACAGATAGAATCATCAGATTTGTGGACATACAAAAAAGCAATTGATGAAGATAAAACGGAGATTGGTGTATTTAGTTGCTTACATTTACAAGAAGCATATAAATTTCAGCAGAATATGGAAATTATTATAGTTCCTGTTAAAGTACTGGAAAAAAGTTTAAGTATTACAGAAAGGTATGTCATTATTTTATTATAAAAAAAAAAATTGTGCTTGTATCATTAAAAAAATGCAAATACATTTTTTATTTGCTTCAATTTTTATTGATTACAAAAGGATAGTTAGATGTTTGATAGTCCTGATGTTATGTGTATGCATGATTCCTTAGTAACGTCAAAACAGCTGTATTGATTTTTTTTTTTTTTTTAGTAAGGTTTAAACACCTTACTAAATCTTTGTTTTGATTCTAAGACTGACATGGGGTAAATTAAAAAAATAAATAAAGTAATATTTACTATTTTTGAACTCATTTCTGGTCAGAGAATCTTGGCATAAGAAAATCATGGATTGTTGTCCCTAATGTTGAAATAAATATTTCATTTATTCATTTTATAAATGTATTGACATAATTTAAAGGTCTATTGCAACATGGTTTTTGTTTAAACATGTTTCTGTTTTTTCCATTCAATTAAAGAGAAAGGTTTAAAAATGAATATTATTAATACTGATTACATATTTTATTTATTAAAAGCATGTAAAACAGGTAGATTTGCATGTGTAGTACCCGCTATACGCCGGCCTCCGTGGCATGAGTGGTAGCGTCTCGGCCTTTCATCCGGAGGTCCCGGTCGCGAGTGGTAGCATCTCGGCCTTTCATCCGGAGGTCCCGGGTTTGAATCCCGGTCAGGCATGGCATTTTTCACAAACTCTACAATTCATTCATCTCATCCTCTGAAGATATACCATAATGGTGATTCCGGAGGTTAAACAGAAAACAAAAAAAAATTACCCACTATACAACCACACCTCTTTTTAGGTTTGTAAATTTTGGTCATAAAATTATTGAATTGTATCAATAAATTCAAAAAATTAAATTTCAGTAACTCTATATACTGGATTAAAATTTAATACAGAAATTTTCCTTTAAAAACTATTTCAACTTTTAAATGCTTAATATTCTTGTTTCAAATTTTTTTATGAAATTTAACCTGAATATGCTTGTCTACTATAACTGTTATCATGGTCAGAAGATTTTTTTTCAAAATTTAAAGCAATTCTGAGTGAATGTATTAAAATAAAAATTGTATGAAAAAAATAGGAAGCAAACATCTCATGAACAATTTATGTAAATTTATAACATAGATTAAGTAACTTCTGTTTTATAAGATTTATCTTAATATATATTACACAGGTGCACAAAACATGTAAAACATTAAATTTAAGAAATGATATTCTGTGTACTTTGACATATGGCTTCATTGTATTATTCAGTTCACTTAACGAGTATGATATTATTGAAATAGATTGACAAACAATATATGCAGTAAAGATGATTTTGAATTGTTATAAAAAATGTTTGAACTTCAAAATGAAAGTATATCTTATGGATGCGAGTTTCATGGGTGGTATGGTAGTAAAAATACTGGAATTAAAGTGTTTGTTATAAACAAAATGACAGATGACTAAGTTGCTAAAATTATGAACTTAAGAAATTGTATCTTAAAATTAAAATTTTAGGGTGTGTTTAAAAACTGTTTGTAAGATATGCAGTAGATTCTAACATTTATTAAAAAGGAAAAAAACAGATTATTATATAACATTTATTATGGCTATAAATGATATAATGAAGCTAGGAAAATTTTGAATATAATGTAAAGATCTTAAAACAATTAAATTTACTTTTTAAAACAAATTGCCTTTTACCTTTTAATTTACCTTATACATGTATATTAAATAATATTGAAAATGTAATATTGATTTTTATTCTAATAACAAAATGATTTTTTCAGTATGGATTTAATTAAATGTATGCTATACATTAAAGATAAGGCAGTTGCTTAATTCATTAATAATGTAACTGTAAAATTAAATAAAGGTTGTAAAGGAGCTGGGGCATTTTTTGAACTTAAGGTATTTCAATGTGTTCAGTATAATATTAAGAAAAACCTACGTGTGCATTTATAAGAGATTCATAATAATCACTTGATAAAAACAGTGTATTAAAATAATTCATGGTATTTATGGATTTAATAATAGAGATTGACAAAACAGGGGAAAGGTTGGAGTTCTCACAGATCACTTTTAGGCCTAATACCATTGTAACTTATTTAAATGGTATGTTAAGGATACAAAATTGCTGTGCTGACAGTGTATCTGCAATTTGATAGGGGAAAGGAGCAGAAAGGTTAGAACTTAGGTTCAGTATAACATTACTTTTGCAGTAAATTATATGCTTTTAAGTAATTTTTTATTATTATAATTAATGGTCTTCATAGACATCAATTTCCTTTTAACTGACAAAAATTTCTCTCTGTTGCTCTCTGTCCCTGCAGTCTCCTTCCAATTGTCAACTTCCAGTCTACCACACATTTCTCACTCTGTCGATAATCTACTTCTTGGCCTGCCTCTGCCTCTATTTCTGTTTACTTTCAAGTATAGTACCTTCTTAATCTTGGATTCTTCTGCTGTTCATGATACATACCCTGCCCATCTCTTATTCCTTTTATTTACCAGTTCCATAATTCAGGGTCTATTATACAGTTTGCGTTATTCTGTGTTTTTCCCTCCTTCTGCCAAATAATTTATTGTTAAGAAAAAATTAATAAACTTTTCAAATGAACTTAAAGTGGATAGCAAATGAAGCTAGTGGCCTACTTATTGATAAAATTAAATTCAGTGGTATAATTAACTTTCTTGGTTTATGATTGATGAACATTTAAATTGGAAAAATCGTATAAATATTTTATGCAATAAATCGTATTTAATGAACAAATAGGCATAATCAGAATCATCTAATTCTCCTTTACTTTAAATACAGTAATTTTTTTTCTGATGCTATTTTCTGCTATAATAAAAAAAAAGTATTGTATAATAATTTGTAGTAAATATTTTGTAATTTTATAGAATTATTTACATTTTGCTTTTGTTAGCTACCTTGGGACTGATCTTTGGAATATTTTAATGCGTTTAGATTGTAGCATCAGTGAAGATTCAAACCAAAAATTTATTGATGATAAAAGGATTATTATGAATGGATTCAGAATAAGTTTAATTGAAGGTAATTATATTTTAGAGCTTATCCCATTTAAAAAAAATATGATTTAATTAGAAAATGATGTACAAATCAGCAGTTCATTTTGTAAATTTTAGAAAAGGGCATTTTCAGAATTCTTATCTTTATTTTTAGTTCTGTTTCATAAATATAGGTCATACATCAGTAAAAACAAGTATATATATGAAATTGTTTAAAGAGCAATATAAACTTGGTTGAGATTTAAAATATGCTGAACTCATTCATACTTTATATTCTGTAAATCTCAACATGGTTTATTTGATATTTTTAAGCACCTAACTGACTGTAGAGAATCTTTGTTGCCTTAGTACTGATGTTTATTAAACTAGACAGATATTATCATGAGTTCTGAAAATGCCTTTTAAAGTATATAATGAAGGTAGTATAATGGATTTATCTATATGCATATAAAACTTTGGGGTATCCAAAATTTATAATTAGATTAACTAAACAAAGGTAAAAATAGTGTGTAGAAAAAAATTAAAATTTAATAAATCAATAATTGGATTTCTTTCTTTTCATTTAGTTAATTATTATTTTTTATTTTAGAAAGTTTTATTTTTTACTTTAATTTTAATTTTTTTTTTTTGTTTTTATTTATCTCTTTTTATTTAACTTCCCAAACCACCATTAATGTATATCTTCAGAGGATGAGATGAATGAATTGTAGCGTGTGTGAAAAATGCCATGTCTGACTGGGATTCGAATCTGGGACCTCCGGAAAAAAGGCCAAATTCTACTACTCACGCCATGGAGGCTGGCTTAATTTTCATTTTAATAATTTAGAATTTATTGTATTCTTTTGTAAATTAAAGAAAACAAGTAAGAACGAATTGTAATAAAGAATTATTTTTTATTGTCAATTCATTAACTGGTCTGATTCATTTTTTCTATTCAGAATTAGTCTGTTAACCTTAACATACTTACCTAATTATCATATATTTTCAATATTTGCTTGATATATTTTAATTCTGTTCTCCCATATAGGTTTTTTTGATTAACATCTCTTACCCTTCCTAACTTAAATAAATCTGAAAGCTTTACCTGTTACACTTGTTATTAATATCTATTAGCTTACTTTTATCTGATCTTATAGAATATGTACTATTTACAATCCAGAACCATTCTATCCACTAACCTTCATAATAATTATTCATGCCACAGTGTTTTAAGGATTTAAAGAACTAGAAAATAAGATTTGTTAATTAATCTTTTGATATTTCTGTTCAACTTAGTTTGCTTTGCTGGTATTTGTACTTGTCACAAATAATTATGTCATATGCGAACATTATAATTTCTCTAATTAAACATTATAATTTCTAGTATCTTTGTGCTAAAAATTACTACAAATTAACAAACTTTAGCGTTTTAATCCTTTCATTTCTTAAAAAAACTCATGCTCTCTACCTTTGTTTTAATTTAGATCTTGTGTTTTCTGTGCAATTTTGTATTTATTTGCTTATAGTCAATAGAAGTGAGGAAATGAACTTAAATTTATATTCTCAGATCATAAATGTAAATACTTCTTTAAATGCAAAACTGTTGGCCATTAAAGAAAAAAGAAATGGAAAATAGTTTTTAAACAAGTATTCTTTACTGATTCAATTCAGTTTTCCACTCTATAACTTCAATTCTGAATATTTTCTTACCTTACTTTCAATTTTTATATTAATTGTTTGATTTGTGTTTTTAGGAGAAAGTAGTGAAGTTATTGCATTGCTAACAGATGTAGCAGTTAACATTAATTTTTATGGTCTTGAGGATCTTAAACAAACATTAAAATTAATTGAAAAACATGGAATAAATTGTAGTATTGCTCAGAGTCGTTGTCTTAATGCAGTTAAATATATTAGAGTGAGTATTAGCTTGTAATTAATATTTTCAGTTTTACTAAATCTATTATTTCTGTAAATTCTTAGGTTAAGTATCACATATAAATTTTAATTACACTGTAAAATAGGTAATTCATTTTGAGCATTATATCAAATTTTACAGGTGTAACAAATAAGTTTTGATAAGTGTAAAACTTTGTGTATAATGATAAAGCAGCAATTTTTAAATCCAAAAAATAAAAATAAAAAAACTCTTCATTTAAATTAATGTTTAAAGGATCTAGAAAAATAAAGCATGTAGTTTGGGTAGAAAATCTCTGTTACTGATATAGAGTTGAAAAAGAAAAATTATAAATATAATTGATTTAAGCATTTGAAAGTACTTTTTCAATTTTCATTCATATGAGGGCAGATCAACCACTTTGTGGTTAACCTGTGGTTGTTTTACTACCATTGAAAAAATGCTAACAAAAACTAAACCCTTAAATTAAAAAATAATACTCTAATTATAAAATATCTTACAAGACTTCATAAATAGGGAAGTAAAAAAAAAAAAAAATGATCATAAATCACAATGACTTAATGGAAATTACAGGTAGAAAAACCAACTACAGAAATAAATACTTGATTGCATATAAGTCTTAATTTCAGTTGGAATTTTGAAGTGTTTCAGCAGTGGTTAGAATAATTATTACACACATTTATAGGTCACTTATTTTTTTAGGAGTATTGAGATGTAGGAATCAGCTGTGCATGATTATATTCTTCTTCAGTAATTGTGTTTATCAGTTGATGGATCAGAATTTTATATGAAGTTTCCACTTCTATTACTATATTCATACATATTCTGCATCATTTGATACCATTCCCTAATGCCTTTTACCTCAAATACCATTTTTACCTCATTCATCCATTTTAAATATCTAATAACCTAAACCTTCTTCCCATCAATTCTTAATTAGTCAGTTATATGAGGGTTGTTTTTTCAACCTCTTATCATGCATCTAAATAAACAAGAGATAGGCGGGAGCCAGATCTGTGGATTTTTCCTCCCACCACAATTTCTGCCATTGCCAGCTTCATTGGATCTGTGTGAGCTGAGCTATGGGCAATTGTACATGGCTGCTATGATTGATTTTTAAACATTACATGGCTGGACTATGTTGCAAACTGTGATACATTTTCTGCAAGCAGAAGGATGTAGCACTGTTGAAATCTATCGCAGAATGAGCCTAGTGTATGGTGAAAACTTAATGAGTAATGCTAGTGTACAGGAATGATGTAGGAAATTCAAAGAAGGGTGAATGGTCCATGACAAAGGTGGGCAAGGATACAGGTCTATCATTACTATACACCTGGTTGAGTGTGTTGATTTTGTTCACAACACAATAAGTGAGCTTTCTGCAGAAATCCCAGAAATTTCAAGGTCTTCTCTATGTACAATTGTGATTGAAGCCCAAGGATACCAGAAACTGTGTGGACGTTGGGTCCCAAGAATATCGAGCAACGATCACAAAATGCAATGATTGGTGTT
>JAAAKQ030098887.1:0-14450 GCA_010016005.3 Zanna intricata
TTATTTGAATCTGGCCCGCCTACACATTCTAAATTTAATATATGGCCCTCTGCAAAATTGAGTTTGACACCTCTGCTCTATAGTATAAATAATATTCTGTAGAATATTGATTAGCCAATATTTGCAGGAGTATTGAATGCTATTTCTGTTATACAAATAAAGATGTTATTGAAAAATATTTGGGTGAGAGACCCTTTATAATCACGAGCAATAATTTCCCTCATTTATAAATTTAGACATGCCAGTAAAGTAACAATCTAAAAATATAATAATTAAATATAAACAGATATATAAATTCTACACATGCATGTACATTCATAATTTTTTTTTCTAAGTATATATTTTTTAATAACACATTATATACAAATAAAAAACAATTTTGTAATTTTAATAATTTTTTTAAGTAGTTAATTAACTGTTAAAAAAGAAATTTAAACAAAACATACTTCAGAATACTTTATTGGTAATTTTATAATATATAAATATACTATTCTAAATATTTTAACAAAATAAACATTATACACAGATTATTAATTATTACTTACAATTCTAATGTTTGTCCTTATCATAAATGAGTAATTTATCGAAGGAAAATTACTAAAGTTATCCAGTCGTTCTTGGATGTAATCATTATTTACAAAAATATGAACATAGATAAAGGAGAATATGCTCCACGAAGTAAACATCTAAATGATAAAAATATAAATTTTAGTCTATAATTAACAACTATCAGTAATCTTACTATTTAAAAATGAAATATTATATCGCTACAAGTTTGTATTATTAACTTCATATACTATTTTGTTTTTATTTTACATTTTGATCTTCTAATTGTACAATATATCAAATATCTAATTTGATACCAGTGCAAACTCATTGTATGTGAACATCTCCATGCTAAAAGCATGTTTATTGTACTCAGAAATTGAACTGTTTAATATATTTTTTAATCTTGTGGTGAAGAATTAAATATTTTTAGAACCAGTTAGGTCATAAATATTTTATAGCGCTCTTATTTGGCGATAATATGTAACATTATTAATTAATTTTAGTACAATCTATTATAAATTTCATAATGATTGCAAAATGCATCGATTAACTTTTAACTGATGCATTAAGATAATGCAAGTGTAATCTTGTACATCTGTTGATTACATAAAAAAAAAAAATTATTACATATATTTTTTTTTTTAATAAAAAATATTACATAACCTTAATTTAGCATAGATTTCTATAAGATAATTTTAATTTTATTATAATTCAATAAACAAGTGTTAAATATTTTTAGTTGCATTCAGCAAATAACATGACAGAAAATGAAGGAAATTTTACATCAGCACTTCTTATGTTTAACTGGATTGAATACCTAGTATTTAGTTTAATGTTAGGATTGTCTGCTTTGGTTGGAGTTTATTATGGATGCTACAAAGGAAATCAAAATACAGTGTCTGAGTATATGCAGGGTGGAAAGAAAATGGGTGTATTTCCGATAACTATGTCACTTATTGCAAGGTAATTTAAGTTTATTTTTGAAAAAAATTAGAGAATAAAATACAAATAATTATTAGCAATCTATATAATTAATATTCATATTGAAATGTTTATCAGGTCTATAAATCTAGTTGCATAAGAGTGGTCGTGGGTTATTGTCCAATCAATAACATTCTCAAAGAAATATTTCCTCTTAAAGAAATTAATTTTAGCTAACTTTAAACAATGCAAAAATCTACTGTCCTCAGAGAAAGATTTTAGTTCAAAAGAAATTGCCTGCTCTATGTTAAGTGTACTAAAAAATTTGTAAATTCTGACTAAGATGAAAATTATTAAACATAATTGTTGAAAAAATAATGAAATAATGGACACTATACACTATCTATAAAAAGAAGAATAAATATATGTAGGGTTCCTGTTATACTAGATCGTGAATACCGGTGTTCTTTGGTGGTTGGGTTTCAATTAACCACACTTTTCAGGAGTGGTCAATCTGAGATTGTGCAAGACTTCATTCACATTCATACATATCATCCTCATTCATTCTCTGAAGTAATACCTTTTGGTAGTTTCGGAGGCTAAACAGATAAACAGAAAAAGAGAGAGGGTCCCTGTTATAATAAAGGTTATTATTTCTTTCACTTATAGTTCTTAAACTTGATAGTAGGAAAGTGATAAACAGTGTTTATTTCAGTTGGATTTTTTCACACACCTCACACTTCTGGGGATGCATGGGGGATATTCCTTATAAAAGCTAGTAGCATTTTAGTATTTGAAAAATATGTAATGTGTTGCAGCATATATTTGTGCTGGTCCATACAAAATTGACTGGCACAATTTGTCATGCCCATTTATTCTCTTGAAATAGATAAAAATCATCTCCCAAGGGAACTTTAATTAAATTAAGCTCTGGGGGTTTGAGTGTTTTGTCTCACCTTTCTTTCTTTGGATAACTGTTTCTTTTTCCTATCCAATTCATTCACTTATCCTTGTTCCTTTCTATTCAGTGTTCTGTGGATTTCAACTAGATGCCTGCTATATTTTGCTAAGAAGTTTTCAATCTGTGGAGCCATGGGATCTTTAGTATCTTAAACTTTTATAAAAAATTTACCAGAAATTGTATGATTAGCACCTGATGGTTTCAATTCATACAAAAGTCAACTGCATATAAAAGCCCTGTCTTTAGACTTTAAAAATCAGTATGTATGATATGATTGAAGTATAAACAACTTTTTTTCCCCTATTTCCTATTCAGGGCTGTACTGAAAATCTAGTTTGGGGCTGAGATTTTAATTCCTACAAAATAAAAAGAGTTCTTAAAAAAATTTGAATTTCATGTAATTGTTTGTTAAAGAATCCCTTGTTTGTTTATGACCCATAAATAGGCTGATGATTCCACTAACTAAAGCAACTGAACAAATAGCAAAGTATTGTAGAATGTCTTAAAAGAAGGTGATGTTATAAAAAAGAGAACTTCATGGTAGTAAAGGTGAATCACTAACAGTACCTGGGAAAAAAAGGAAGTGTCTTCATTACCATAAGGCAGACATTGATTGGGACGTTATTAGAAATATTAATGAAGATTATTATGTCTGACAAAAGTTGTCCCAACAATTCCAAAATTTCTTTCAGTCTTAAAAGAGTAAATCAGATTTAAATGGAAAAGAACCACTCTACTGAAAATTTTAATCGAAATGGGCTTTAAATGTCAGAACTGTGCTTCGAAACGTAAGGTACATGAATGTACCTTATGCATTAGAGCACAAGACATAATTAATTTAAGATGTACATATTTACAGAAAATTAGAAAAGTTAGAACAAACCAAAGATAAATATATTTTTTAGACGAAACTTGGGCCAATACTAATTAAAATTTTCTAAAATGTTGACAAAGTAAAAATGAATTAGGAACACTTAAAACTAATAGTGCATCCAACAGGCTTATTCACATTGGGTCTTCTGAAGAGTATTTCAAGCAGGTTGTGCATCTGATGATTACCACAGGCAACTAAATGTTATAAATTATAAAGAGGTGACACATTTGATGTTACAACTGTGCATTTTTCTTAATTCAACAAATGTCAACATCTAATAATTTTGTTTTATTAAATCATACTCCCCTGATTTTTTAATCATGTTTTGAAATGTTTCTCTTTTCTACTTTTAAAAGTACATATTTTATTTTTTCCATAACGGTTTTAATTTTTTAAATGAAAGTTAAATAAGGATCTTTTGTTTTATGTGAAACATTGCCATATTAGCACTTGCTGACATAGTAGTGTTTCTAATTCTATTGTCAGTTTTGTCTTTGAAAGGTATTAATATAAATAATATAACACAAACGTCATCCTTAGATAAATATATAAAATCCAAAATGTATTAATTTTTTGTTATAAGTCAATTAACATAATAATTTTTATTTACAGTCATGTTTCAGGTATAACATTACTTGGGGTACCTGCTGAAGTGTATTTATATGGAACACAATACATAGGCGTACTGTTCAGCACTGTTTTTATTTTAATTCTCGTTTTGACAATTTACCTACCTCTGTTTTATAAACTACAACTCAAATCTCCCTATGAAGTAAGTTGAAATAAATTAATTTATCAATATATTGTTTATTATTACCTTCCAAATGAATAACAAATACTAGGGTATTTTGTAATAAAAAACCTGATTAGTTGTGTCAAAAGAGCGTTAATCTACTGTAATCTGCTATGATGAGTGGTTGATTTGACATTTGATTTATACACAACATGGATTTTTTCATATAAGAAATTTAAATTAAACATTTAACATAAAACTTAAAAATATCAACAAGACTAGATAAAGAGAGTGTATGAGGTGTGTGAGAAAAGTAATGAGATTAGTAACACTGCGAGCGATCTGGCAACACTGTCTGTGCTAGTCTGGTTTGTTCATCCCTTCCACATGCTCAGTACGAGTTTCAATTCCGTTCAGCTAACATATTATTTTTGACAGCACCATCAGTTAACTTGTGTTTTTGTTGTGTGTTACAAAAATGGAGCATCGGAATTAGAACAACGTTGTGCAATCAAGTTTTGTGTTAAACTTGGGGAATCCAGGAGTGTGACCTTTGAAAAGTTGAAACAGGCCTATGTGGAACATTGCTTATCAAGAGCACAAGTTTTTCCGCTGGCACAAATCATTTTTGGAAGGTCGAGAACACGTTAAAGATCAACCTCGCTCAGGGAGACCGTCAACTTCAACTGACGAAAACATTGAGCGTGTGAGGGTTCTTGCGAGATCAGACCGTTGTTTAACAATAAGGATGATGAGTGAACAGTTAAATTTAAACACTTTGATCGTACATCAAATTTTGACAGACGATTTGGACATGTGAAAGAGTTGTTCAGTATTGGTGCCGGAAAACCTCACAACGGAACAGAAGGTAAATCGAAGAAACGTGTGCGTTGATCTTCTTGCGAGGATTGACAATGACCAAGAATTCTTCAATCATGTGATCACAGGTGATGAATCCTGGGTATTTGAGTATGAACCTGAAACAAAGTGGCAAAGCGAAGAGTGGCACACTCTGCCTCCCCTTGACTGAAAAAATGTCGAATGAGCAAATCAAAGATGAAAACCATGCTAATTTGCTTTTTCGACAGTAGGGGTATTGTTCATAAAGAATTTGTTCCTCCAGGACAAACTGTCAACCAAGTGTTTTACAAATGTGTCCTTGAAAGACTCAAGAAAAGAGTGATTCGTGTGAGACCAGACATTGCAGACAAGTGGATGCTTCATCATGACAATGCCCCATGTGACACGGCCATTTCCATCAGGGAATTTTTGACCTCAAAACGCATTCCTATAGTTCCTCAAACCCCCTATTCATCTGATTCGAGTCCTTGTGACTTTTTCCTTTTCCCGAAATTGAAACATGTCTTAAAAGGACATCATTTTGAAACTCTGGAGAACGTTCAAGAATGTAACCGATCAGTTAAAAGCCCTATCAGTTGAAGCCTTCCAGCGCTGCTATCAGGAGTGCGACCAACGATTTTTGCACAATTTTGGTGCATAGCTGTTCAAGAGAATTACTTTGAAGGGGATAATATTGTTATTTGAAAAAAATAAAAACTTTGGTAAGTAAAAAGTCAGTCTCATTACTTTTCTAACACATCTCGTATAAGGGACATGCTCAAAGGACATCATCATCGTTTTTAAAAGTTTTGTCAAGTTTAAAATCTATTTAAAAAATAAATGTTAGGCACATTGCATTCATAATTACAAGTGTAAATGTTTTTATGAATTTATAAATTAAGGTACCGTATATGTGTTTGAAGATATTCTTTTTTTATGTACGATGACTTAAGATGTTTAATTACTTAAGTAAGTGTATTTTTAATTTGTTTTCTACTACTATCTTATGCAGTTATCTTACAATTATTATTCGTACCTGTACAGTTATTTACAGGGATTTATTTTTAATACATACTAGTTGCTGGTATTAATTGCAATACCAGACTAATATGAAAATATCAATTGGGAAACAGTTACTTTGAATTATGGTATTTGGAGGATAGCCACAGCAACCAATCAGTATGACTGTACCTGACCAGAACCATACATTGACCAAGCAGTCATAAGTCTTCCGTAACTGCCTTGCACCATCGTAAACTGCATACTTGCTAGACTGACTCAAAAAAGGAGAATGTCAAACAAAAAATGCAGATGATACTTTGGAAAGAACAAAAAGAAGGAGAAGAAGAGGTTCCTTATGGCAGAAGGGTTCATTCTCCTTACCACAATCAACTTACTTTTTCATGCTGCTGACTCTGTTTGCTGGACGGCAAACTAAATAGTTACTTTAACAGCTATCCTTGTTCTGAAGCCTCAGGCTGGGTTAGTTGTCGCTCCAATATCTCTCTGAGCACCCATACCAAATGACTATTTCAAGAGCCAATTTAATGAGATTAAGACTGCTTTAACTGTCATAGAAGTTGAAATTTATTGGAAATACCAAATAAATATTTATAACAATATTAAAATAATACAATAAAATTATTTACATATGTACAATAAATTTCCAGATGCTTAAGAATAGCAAAATTAAAAAGTAAACATAACACTTAAAATTATAATTTTCTTCTTTAGTCCTTTCATTACTATATGCAAAAAGCACAGCATCTAATCACATACAGGAGTCTTACAATACATTATCTTTAATTAGCCTTTAACTACAGAATATTTTAATACAGTTTACCAATATAGGACAGCCAGAACACAGGGAAGGTTTTAAGCAATTGTTTAAAAAAGAGAGATAATAATTTCAAATGTAAGAGTAATAACTTTCTAACTTTATTATTGAAAATAAAAATGTCTTTAAAAAAATCATGAATGATTTTACTTAGATCTCTTTTGACGGGTCTAAGTAAATAAGCATATCTCATGAGGATTCTAACTCTTTTAACTTTCCATATAAAGGAAGAGAATAAATAATCAACAATACTTTCGTGTATCAGTAATTACTGTTCAATTCATAACCTGTAATAACTTCCTTAATCTAACATAATCGGTAAAGGTATATCACTTCTGGTTGGTAGCCACGGACAACTAGCAACACACTTAATGATTGTCAGTTAAACAAAAACTGTCAATGATAATAGATATAACATATCTTTATTTTATATTTCAGTGTTGCTTCTTTTAAATAGAAACTAAAAAACAATGGGGTAAACCTTATAAAAATAAGTCTTATTTCTCTCTTAATTAATGTTTGGCTTCCTTAATCTTCTGCAGATTGTGAATCTTTTTTTTTATATTTTAAATGGATTTTTCAAATTAAAATTAAATTAAATTTGGAGTTATGAGTATCTTTCAATACATGTTATCAAAAACCATCTTAAAATCATTAAATATTTGTAAGTAGGCCTATTCTTTATTAGGCTACACTAATCTGATTTCTAAAATAAAATCCGATTATGATTGATCTGATTTCTAAAAAAAAATTGTATAAAATTGTATGATTAAAAAATAAAATTACATAACTTCTTGGTTGTTTAATTTATTTGATATTCTGAAAATCTGCAGATGTCTTGAATAATATTTTGTTTAATATAGAACCCTAAGGCATTTGTCTCTTGTTAGTGAAAAGAGTGTGCCTGCAGCTTGTTACAACCTCGATTTGTCAGGCCAAGATGTTATTTAGTGCCGGTCTCCGTGGCACAAATATAGTGTCTTGGCCTTTCATCCAGAGGTCTCGGGTTTGAATCCCAGTCAGCTATGGTATTTTTCACACATGCTACAATTTATTCACCTCATCCTCTGAAGATATACCTTAATGGTGGTTCCGGAGGTCAAAAAAAAAACCAGATATTATGTAACAGAAATAGAAAAAAAAGGATGTAGTATTAATTAGAATCTAACAGAGATTTGTGGCAGGAGACAATTGTTAGCATTAAATATGACATCCAGCTGACCTTTAATCCATCCATACAGAAGGTAAGCATTGACCATCTTTGCTATTTCAACACATTTGCAATTATATTATGTAAATACCCTATTTATAATCTAATATAATTAATTATTTACAATTTTTTCATGACAAGCAATGGTGAAAGTTACACAAAACTATTATAATTTAGTTTTGGAGTTATTGATAATTAAAGCTTTAGTATTCTTAATTATATTACTTAATAAACTAATTTTAGTTGAGAATTAAAATTTATTGTTGGCTGTATTAACATGTGTATATTTAGTCAAGAATTCGTAAAGTTTGTTTTTTCTTTTTTATCTATTCTTTCTGGCTTTCATCACTGGACTATTAGCAAACTTTCTGAATTCCTTAAAATATTCTGTTGTGGTTAAGTTGGTTTTATTTTAAATAAATGTTGATTTTCTCAAAATAGTATTTTATTACATTTTACTTTATTTACATCAAATTGTTTAAAGTTAAATAATGTACAAATTATTTTACAAGTGTTTTCTAATTTGTAATTAAATAGAATTAAAACTAAATCTAAGAAATATGTTCTTTAACTCTAGTTTAAACAATTTTTCAGTTCAAAATTATCTGAAATTACTAATTTTGCACTATAATTTCAATCATAAGAGTTTTAGTCTAGTATTATTTTATCATTAGAGCAGAGATCTTTGTTTTACCATATCGAATAATTAATTAGTGTGATGTTATTGTGATACTGGTTTCAATTGTGATGAAAACAAGTGTTTCCAGATACATAATTATATGAATCTTTTACTTCAAATAACTTACAGGAATGTCCTCTAAGAGTGGGCTATAATATTTTCTGAATCGAGATGCATTTAAATAATTGATTATATACAGGTCTTGAATTTAAGTTTCTTACAATGAATTTGTTAAGTTTTGTCTGACATTTTATATTCCATTTTTATTCTTATAATATTCATTTTTTCTCCTTGGGACAAAATTTATCCACTGTGATACTCTTTTCTTATAATAAAACAACAATTGAAATTACTTAATTAGGTCTAATATATTTTACTTTTAATTCTTTTATTTATACTAAACACTTGATAACTAAAAATAAATTGCCATTTAAATTTTTTTGTGTACAGGGACAAAAAGTATCCATTACATAGTATCCAGTACATAGTGGAACAAAATCATATTTTTATTAATATTATTTCTTTTATCTAATTTTGTGTTTTATTTTTTAATGGTCATATATTATCTTGAAACATTAAGTTAAAAAGTGATATCACTTTTTAACTTAATTGACTTTTAACACTTTTAATCATTTTGAGTTGTAATGTTGCCAACCTGCTCACAGTTTGGCACTGAAATTCCTTGCAATTGTATTCTTTTTTTTAATAATGAAGTGCTCTTAGTATTATTGGTGTTATATAGTTATGCTTATACATAACATAATATAGTATATTAGAAATATCCACTTCGAAAAGTGTGAATGACAGTGATGATGCAAATTATGTTTTAGAAAATAGTGATCTGATAATGATAGAGACAAGGAAGATAATTTTCTGCCAAATCAAAAATGTGACTGCTGTGAAAAAGACCACATTTTTGAAAATGTGTTACATGATAGTGACACTGATAAATCCTCTAGTGATGAAGGAATTTGTGATTCCAACAATGATGTTTATATCTAAACAAGTTAATTTAAATGGAAAAAGACAACTGCACTCATAATGCACTGACTTTATGTAATAAGATATATAGATATAACATGATATAATATGAGATATGCCAGAATTTACATCTTATAGTTCAAACATAAAATAATTATTATATTGAATAAAACTGGTTTTTATAGATGAAATTTTGAATTAAATTTTTGATCAACAAATGATGAAGGTAATCTAGTATTTTCAGGTAAATGGGTATTCATGGGACTTGGCATTTTTGCTAGCTTCCTATGACTAAAAAAAGAGTCTAAAGTTGAATAAATAAAGGTCAACTAATAAAGCATATGTAAACCTACAGTATTATTTCCTGCAAGTATGTCATGGAATAGATTTATTAGAATTCTAAAAATCATACTTTTTGATGAATCCATATGAAATGAACGATGAAAAATAATAAGATGGAATTCAAAATATATTTGAAAAAGTCATACAAACTTTTAAGCTGGCTTTTATGGATGGACTGCAATTAACCAAACAGTTGGTAGTATTTAGAGAATGATAGCAGTTTATAAAATCTAAGTCAGGTAAATGTGATATAAACTTATAGGTTTTAGCTGATGCAGAACATTTTTATGCTTACGATATGAAAGTTATACTGGAAAACAGCCTGGTGGAACGATTGAGGTGCTTGTGTGGTCAAAGATTTGGTTTCACAACTTTATGGTTCAGGTTGTGGAATAATAACTGATAATTTTTTTACTGGTTGTGAGTTAGCTGAATTTCCATTGAGGCAAAATATAATACTTCTTGAAAAATAAACAAACTGTATTGTGTGAGTGTAAAAACATTTTGAAGAAAAGAATTTACTTCAATATTTATATTTTGTGACAATCTTACTTTAATACCTTACTCCCTGAAAAGAAAACTTGTCAACCCAGCATCATCTGGATGAATGAACAGATAAAGAACATAATTTTAAATTACAAATAATCATTGATTGTAATGCTACAAAGAGTTGTGTGAACAATTTAGACAAAGTTGTCAGGAATATTCATGTTTAAGAACAAGATAACTTTTTACAGTCTCATTGATGTTAGTTGTGCAAATGCATTTAATTTATGGATGCACTATTTTCCTGATTAGAATTAAAATAAAAAGAATCACTAGACAATTGTTCTTGTTTGCTCCAGAAGAAGCAATGGTTGTGAAATTTGAAAAGCAGGACTCACAATTCATCACTTCCCAAGCATATACTTATTTTCCTGAAATATATTGGTATTCCAACCAACAGTAAATCATTTTCATGAGGTTCAAGATATTTAGCTGGAGGTTTAAGGAAAAAAACAAGATTGGTGCTACATTTGTTCTGTTAAAAAGAACAAAAAGATAGACGATGTACCACCGATTGTAAAGAATGGGTTTGCAAAGAAAATTATCAGGGAAAAAATTATAGTGTTTAACTTGCTCATTTAATTAGTAAAAACAAAGAAATTACTAAAATGTTTATATTTTGCAAAAAAAAAAAAAGAAAAAAAAGAAGGTTTTTGTAATAATGTATTTGTTTTTATTATTTGCATCTAAAAAGAAACATAACAATGTGTTAATTTCGGTCACAGAAATGAGTATTTTATTAACAAGTGTTATTAAAAAAAAACCCAAATCCAAAAAAACCCAAATGATATAGCAAGGGTTAATAATTTTATTAGAATCAGTATATCTTTTAATGTTTTCACACTTCAGTCTTTCATAATGAACTGATATCAAATCGAAAAAATACAAGTTTGCATTTTCTATATTACTGAAAACAATATTTTTTAAAAATTATTATTACATTTATAATATGATGTACTGTTCTGGAGCAAAGTGTAACATGATTGATTAACAGATGACTTTATGAAATATATTATGAGATCTGTTGTTTAAAGTTATTAAAGTTGTTTGTTTAAATCTATTATAATTAAGAAAAAATATTATAATTATTTTGTCAAAATTTTATTTTTAAATGTATTCTTAATTTTGGTGATGATTACAGTATTTGGAAAGGAGATTTAATCATAGTGTTCGAGTGATGACATCGTTCATATTTGCCCTCTCACTGGTCAGTCTATGTTATTTTTAATTAACAATTTTAATTTAGCATTTGATTTTTATCCTTTTTAGGAAGGATAAAATTTATTTGGATGAATGAGAATATCCTTATTAATTCACCAACTTTTAACATTTGTAATAAAATTTAGATTTCCCTTTTAATCACTCTTTAAATGGTTGTTTGTCCATATTCAAGAATCCTTTTGGGTATATCTTTTGTTTTAGAAGTTATAAAATATATTATTTTTATGTTGGAATGTTAATTGCTCAATTTATTAAGAGATTAAATGTCAGAAAAGTTCAACTGCCTAAGTAAGAGGAAATTAATTAATTACTTAGCTAATTAATTAACTGAAAACATTTTTTGCATAATGATTACTGGGGATGTTTATCTATTAATTAATTAGATCTATTAAATCATTTGGTTATCTAATTTATTATTATCTACAAAAACTCAAAAAAGTGAAAAATAAGTAGTGTTAAAAAAAATAAATATTTTAAATTAATCATTTTTTTATTTTAATCAGAGTAAAGTAACAAACTATTAAAAAAAAAAAATCTGTGATAATTGGGTGCAATCAGTAATAATGATGAATGTATGGGATTTTACAAAACTAGGATTCTACAGCATAGGTGGGAAATAATAGAGCAGTTTTTTCTTGTGTATGTATTAACACATACATTACAGGAAATTTAAAAAATGGCAAAATTGGATAATGTCATAAAAGTATAAATTTAACCACAATGATTTTACAAAAAAAAACTCAGCATATGCTGAGTCTAGGTTATAAAATGAATAAGAAAGTATTATTAAGATTATTGTAAGGATGAAACTAAAAATAATTGTTATTCCTGCAGTTATCATATTCCTATCATGGGTTTAGTTATTGTAAACCAAGGGAAGTAATTTTAATTGTAAGTTTGAATAATTTCCTTACAGTATATTGTTGAGGATTATATTATTTTAAATAATGAATTAATGTATTGAATATGAGAATAAATATATATTTTTTTATTTTTATAATTTTATAGATTTTATACATCCCTGTGGTTATATATGTTCCAGCACTTGCATTTAATCAAGGTAAGTTACATAAATCATTTCTTATTTGATATGTAATTGACTGAAGAAAATATTTTGTAAATTGTGATAAATAACCATTATTTTATTTAAGAATTAATATAATTTAAGAATTAACAAATATTAGGATTTAAAAAATTACAATGTTGAATTCTAAATTTCCTTAATAGAACTCAAAATTTCAAATGTTTTATATTTTTTTAAAATAACCAAAACATAAACTCCAAAATTTTTTGTAATAAAATAGGTTTATCATAATTTGTCTGAAATTATTTCTCTCTATACGCAGTAAAAAAAAAAAAAAAAAATTATTTCATTGATTAATAAGGTAGTATTTAGTAACTCTTAAAAGTTCTTCCTTTAGCTAAGAATTTTCATTGTTAGTTTAGTGTTAAACTACATTTGTTTTTATTCTAGTGTGAGGTTTTAACGACAAATGCAGATAGGATTTTCTCCTTATCTAAATGACCTAAACCTATGGTTATAATAGACACATCTTTATTTATCAAACATTTATCATTTTCAAAAAAAAAGTTTAGCCACAAATTTCCTTCATTTGAAATGGGTGTGTAGATAACTATTGTTGTTTTGTGGCTGCATTGTAGTCTTTTCAGTGCAACCTTTTTGCTGATATATGTCATCTGCATTCTTTGGGTCTGTTTATATTATTGAATGAAATGTATTTTAATATGTGCACTAGTGGGAAAGAGAAAGAGCTCACTTTCTTAGTGATTATGTAGCCTCTTTATCAATCATGTTGTTGATAAAAAAAGCTAGACAACAGCTCTAAAAAAATCTCTTGGAAACATATTTCTATAATGAAATATGATTTCACCAAACCATTATAACCATTATAAAAACAAATTTAAAAGTATTAATTTTCTAAGCATATGTTTGTGGGAATGCTACTGATGAATGAATAGCACATAAGTACCAAAAAGGTATTTTGAAACCAAAAAAAAAAAATTCAATATAAAGAAAGTAGTAATTTTTTCTAATTTTCATTTAAAAAAAGTTTAAACAATATTTCATAATACTAATTAATGACTTGTAGGGAAAACCTTTTGTAGGGAAAAATTTTTGAATGAAAAATTGAATCAAATTTTATAAGAACAATGTTTTTAATAATTTTATTTAAAATGCTTTTAGTAACACTTATGATAATATTCACTGTGACTGGTGAAGCTGTTTCTGCAATTTTACTATATCTTTTTGCGTTTTATATTTCATTTTATTTGGGATTATTACTATTAAGATGTGCACTTATTTGTGTGCATATGTTCGCATGCAGTTCTCTCTGTCTCTATCTCTCCGTGCGCGTGCACATGTGGGGAGGGGGTTATTTTATAGTTTTGAATTCTTCTGTGTAGTTTTCAGCTGAAATGGCATTATGTTCATTTGTGAATCGTTATCTAAAAGCAGATAGTTTATTTGAGGTTTGGTTTGAAATGTTTTGAATAAGAACCCTGTCTGTCACTGCTGAATTTCTATATTTTGAAAGTATTTCCGAACTTTTGTTTAGCATAAGATATTTAAACTATTTTTAACACTGTAATATAGCAAAATCTTTTGGTGGATATTGTGTATAATGTTTAATGGATGCTAATGCTAAAGATTTAATGGTTCAGAGTTTGCCAAAAAAAAAAACTCTACAGCTGTCTACATAATATTAAAAATACAAGGGTCGTCCACAAAGTAA
>JAAAKQ030098920.1:0-14449 GCA_010016005.3 Zanna intricata
TGCCTGACCGGGATTCGAACCCGGGACCTCCGGAATGAAAGGCTGAGACGCTACCACTCAGCCACGGAGGCCGGCTAGATATTTTATGGAGCTGTATATTTTTTTTAATACGCATTGTCATAAACTGCATTTTTTAAAATTATTATTGTTACTAATTGTTACATTACAAACTAACTCACTTCTTCATGATAATTTAACTGTTCTGATATTAATCATTAAGGTAACGAATCAAAGCAAAAACATTTGAACTATCTACCTTATGTCTGATATTTCTAATTAATTTTGTGTGTGTGTGTGTGTGTGTGTATATACGAGTGCTTGTGTGCACGCGTGCGTCTATTATATTTGAGATAGAAATCAGCCAGTACTATTTCATAATGTCGTAAATAAATCATTTCTTTCATGAATAAAATTAATGATATTTAAATAAATTTCAGATTAAAGAGTTTTTTTTTCTGTGGAAGATCATCTAATCACATCATCTGTAATATAAACTTATAATTTATTTAAAATATTAGTTTACTGGAATAATTTATTGTTATATTTATTAATAATAAATTATTTTAAAATAAAATGTTGTGATGTTGCTTAAGATTAATTGCACAACGTTAGATTTTAATAATTATTTAAAAATATAAATTAAGAATTACGTTTATATTGTTTGACCTTCATTGCAGTATTAAGAAATTATTTAAAAATTTATCACAAAAAAAAATGATAGCAATGAAAGTTAAATATAAACACCAATATTTATTCAGTAATAAAAAATAATAATAAATCTAAGGTAGAAATGGAAATAGATTACGAACCACCTTACATCTTAATTTTAGTCATCATTTAAACGTGAAATCGTAAGATTGTAAATCGACTAGAAAGCTCCCATGCTTTGAATTTAAATTGCAGTGCAGCTCATTTTTTAGAAAACAGTAAAAATCGCTATACTCAAACACAGGCTTACATATACTACTGTTTTACTATGTAAATTTAAGAAATGATCACTTAAATAATTAAGAGTAAAAAAAAAAATCAGAAAGTCTAAATAACAATGCTTTTAAAAATTGGAACCTTTTTAAAACTACCCTTCAGAAAACTTAAAAAATTATGTAAACAATAGATAAAGATAAATAAATAAAATTTTAAAAAAAATTCACCTTCCCTTTTGATTGCAATCGACTGAACCAAAAGTGTCCAATAAAGCCAAATAAAGTTTTGATTTTGGATTTTTTTTCTTAACTGTAGTAATAAAACCTCATTTCATGACCTTTTCAATGATATATCATAAATGGTACTTATTTTTATTGGTTCTGTAGTTATAGCCAAATAAAATTTGAATCAATGAAATATTTAGATTTTATAAGAGGAAGACACATCGGTTCGAATCAAACTTCATCTCCAATTTTTAACTTTTTTTTTTTTTTTTTTTTTTTTTTTTTAAATTTAAATATACTGATTTATTAATAATTATTAACCTCTGATTGAAAAAAAAAATTACGATAAATAATAATTCAATAATAACAATAAATAAAAAAATATGTAAAATATTAGAAATTATTAATGAAATAAAATTTTATGTACTTTTCATTTTGAAATAATATGTGTATGCAATTTAATAGGCGTACAAAGAAGTCATATGGTGTCCACATCATATTTTTTTGCTTTGATTTTAATTCGATTTATTAGTTAACAAGGTATGTTAAAGATTCTGTGTTGCCATGGGTTTCCTCATGCAGAAAAATTCGTCGTTAGGAAGTTGTCCTCTGTCGATTGCGGATAGGGCATACAAGGGCTACCCCATGGGTACCTTATGTCAGGAGACCATGCACCACACTGTATTATATGTAACTGCCGATTAACTGTGCATCATATCTTGACTGATTACATATGTTATGCGGCGTTACGACGCAAATTTAAATTACCTGACAATATCCGCCATAGTGTAAGTAACGATGATACAGTGGTAGATAAGGTTCTGAGTTCCTGCGATATATAAATATTTTTAATAAAATTTAAAATATTTATTGGTTTTTTTTTTTTTTTTTTTTTTTTTTTTTGTTATCCTTTAAGGGCCTTTTACACCCCTTATGGATCTTTACACTACACTATGTTTTATTTTTATTTATTCTTTTTGTTTCTCATATATAGTTTTTTTTTTTGTTATCTGTTAAGGGGCCTTTTACACCCCTTACAGATTTTTAATATAATTTTGGAATTAGTTTTAAGTTTACTGTGTTTTAGTTTTAAGTTTTAGTACTTTATCTTTGATATTAGTTTTAACTTTTTATCATTTTTAAATGTTAATCTAGTTTCAGTTTTAAAAAATTTATTTTTACCTGTGATATTAGTTGTAAGTTTTTAATTAAAGTAGTTTTAAGTTTGATATCAATAATTCTATTCCGGGCGATGATAACGTGGAGACGTTCTTCGCCCACGAAAAACTCCAAAAAAAAAAAGTAGTTAACAAGCAGGGGTTAATTTGAAAGTATACTGGTAAGTAACTTGAGTTCCTATATTACATTTTTTTATCCTTTTGTTGATTATTTTCAAATTCTAAGGAAGAGATGTTTTTAACACCGAACGATATTAACGAAAAGGCAGAACTTATGACTAATAACCTATTGCCGCAGAAATGTATTGTTTTGTTTAATATATATATATGTATATATATATATATATATATATATGTATGTATGTATATAGTGAAAAATTGAAAAAATAATATTCCGTAAATATTCTAATATTGTATATTGTATAATTTCGTAATATTCTATCATTGATTTAAATCAATAATTGCAATATTTTCTTAGCCATACAAAAAAGACTGCATGCAAGTCTTTATAATGATAGCAATTAATGCACACTTGCGAAGTTTACGACATTCGCCAAGGCTCTTGTTATAACTTTGCACTCGTTCATTAATGCTATCATTTTAGGCTCGATGAACAATATATCATTTTAGTATTAGTTCAATCACCATTGAATCTTCTGCAATCTGTAACGAATATAAAGAACCCTTTTACATTGTTAGCGAGAATAATCGACGAAAAAAAATTACTTTTACAGTAGCTGAAATGTCTGAATAGATAAGTTCTCGATCCTAACCTAGAGCAAGTAGTGATAATAATTTGCAGCAAATAATTTTTATAGAATTTTAACTTAAAAATTGATAAATATCCCCCAAAAATATCATATCTTCTAGTAACATATTTATCTTAATAATATTTTCTAGTAACTTATTTATTAGATAATATATTTATTAGATTATATCATATCTTCTAGTAACGTATTTACCTTTAATATAAGTAAAAGAAAGTAAAAGCTATCTTCTTCATTTAAAATAAATTTATTCATGTAGAATAAATAAAAAATAATTTAAATAACTTACAAGAATTGCTTTGAAATAGATAAAACTTCCAATCTTAAAATTTTAAAAACATTAAATACCTAAAAACAATATTGTTATTTACAGATATTTAAGAAATATTGGTTTATCTGTGAAAACCTTTTAATCGAACACTGTTTTCATAAATAAATAAATTATAATATTTAGAACGTATAAGGATTAGCTAAAATCATAAATTCTGGAGAAAAGTTTTTTAACAGCTTATGTAGATAATTCATGTCCCTTTAGTTTGATGATGCAGTTTATTTATCTTTATGATGATTACATTCCGCAATTATTTTTTAATTACAATTTTTTGTTAAATTAAATAATCCTGTTTTATTTATTCATATGAATTGAAATGATAATAAGCGTATTTTTTTAAATTTATTTTTCTGTCAGTAACTTTACAAAATTTTACTTATAAAGTTGATTTAGACCATTGTCAAGTGTTTTATCATTATCTTAAATTGAAATCTGTAAGAATTATTTTGGCTATAATCATTAAAAATAAAACATGCTGGATTTTTTATTTTGTTTAAAACTGCTAATTAGTAATATATTTTCCGTTTATTTATTAATATTAAACAATATTTTAATTATTTTTTTATTAGCTACATTTAATAACATCAAGAAAATAATTATTTTAGCTCTGGGTCACTATTATATTTATAGACACTCGAGAGGCTTTAGAAAAAAATAGGCTCAGCAGGTCGCTCTTCCGTTTCGTTCTGGGTAACGATCTCACACGCTTCAATTGCGTTTTACTTATATAACTTGAAACGGTACGGATTTTTTTTTTTTTTATTTATTTTTATTTGAGTTCAGTTTAATGTCATAAATCATACTTCTTACTAAGTTTTATGAATATTTTTATGATTTTATACTTTTTTATGATTATAAATATTCTCTTTTTGTATCATCTTTATTTGCCCGGACCCGAAATTAAACATAAACTCAGCTCCGACGGGTGCCATTGCCCCAAACTACCTCGGCATGAACTCAAGGTCCCACCCAGATAGCCGGGACTCGGTCTTTTAATTATATGCTATGCTTCTAATGAGGGGACCTCAAAGGGATCCTCCACCGGGACTCCGGTCTTTACACCTCGTCTCTAATAAGGAAACCCCCAAAGGGATCCCCCATAGTCTTAACATTTCCCACAGTGCCGCTGTAAAGGTGTCCCCGTCCAGCCATTAATGGTGGTATGTCCGGCAGGGGTGGAGCCTCCCACTACTGCCGGACGGGACTGTCCCTCGCAGACACCACGTCTGTATTGCGCAGGCACCACACATTCATGGTGCACGTGAAGCCTTGCAGCCCCGAACCTCGGGTGCGTGCCCATGCAGGAAGCATGGGCACGCATCTGAATGAAACCTAATTCTTGATCAGAGTACAGATATTCCTAAAACGGCAAGAACGAAGCAAAGCGGATCTGTTTTATCTTGTACCGTCATCGCAGACATTAAGAGATATTTCTCCAACGCACGTTTCAGATAAAATAAAGTTTTTAATCTGCTGTTCAAGCCTAAGAATCACAACTATGAACATGAAGTCGACGTTAATTATTTGAACGCACGTAGCTAACGATATTTTGATTTTATCGTACCTTGTGAATTAAAACTACCCATTTTAACATATCCAATCACGTTAGACATTGTTCACGAATCACAAATATATATGAACCAAATATCTCCAAGTGTTTTATATGGATTCCAATTCCAGTTAATAAGAGTTAAAAATAAACAACAAATACTCAAATAGTATTCAAATATGGGGAAAAAATTGTTCCCCTTGCTGTTGTTTTTTCCAGACATAACTTTACACCAATCTGGATGAACCTTTTTTTAATCAATACAGGAATATTTTACAGTATTTATTTTTCTGCATTGAAATGTACCTTAGATTGTTCGGTACTTGAAGCATTCTCTATGAACGATATGTCTTTCATCAGTTCTTTCCTTTCGAAATTATTCATGTTAACGCTCTCATTCAACAGTCAATTGATGTGAACAAATACAGGCGTTTCACTACAAATACGTTAATGAATCAACGAATAAAGGTGTGAAGTTGTTCTTGAGTCTCATTTGAAAGGCACTTCCGGATCAAATCATATTGACGTTCCCTTTCAGATTTTTATGTTGACTGTTTCCTCCTTTTTTTTGACATCTATTCCTGCATATTAAACGGCCTTTTTCATCTACAATATCAGATTTTTTAATTTAAATCCTAAACAGCTTTTCCATCAAATCTTTAAATCGTTTTAAATAAGTCTTTTTTATTTCAAGAGAACGTTCTTTTCTCTTACAAGGAATCTCTTTTGTAGGGCTGTCCATATTTTCGCTTCCACGAAGTTTTACAGAACTAAGAGAAAAAATATTAAAAATTCAACCGACTCCAAAAATATATTTATTTTTACAAATATCGCATTAAGAAGAAAAAGATAATTTTTATTTGACTTTAATACAGTCTTGGAAATTTATTTTATTTTTAATTCAGCCTGAGGCCTCAGTTAAAATAAATTCGTAATCCGTATTTCCTGCATTCGTAATTCGTTTAAAATTTGGCACTAATATCAAAAAAAAAGTTTTAAAATTTGTATTCAGAGTATAGTAAACAATTTTTTTTCAGAAATTTTTTATTTATATGTATATATATTTTTATGGAGTTGTAGGAAATTGTGTTTCTTATAAATACTTACTTTTACTAATTTATTTTTACATCATAATTACTAAACTAATGATTTTGACAGTAATCTGATCTAAAAGAGTGAAAATATAAATATATTTTAAACTACACGAGAAGACCTTGCCTATGAAGCATATTGTTCGATTTCTAGAACGCTGAATATTTTCTACGAGTATATAATTTTAGAAAGATAATAAAGAAATGGCAGTTTATCGATAAAAATATTTTTTATAATGCATATTAGATAGTAATAATAGAACATCAACGTAGCTTGTGTCATTGAGATCGTTAAAGGCTTTTTGATTTTGCTGATCACTGAATCTGTATCTCTTATTAATATAAGACAAATAGGGTTCAATGTCGACCAGTGATATTAAACCGTTGGCTGACATCAAACGATAAAATATATCCTTCGATGTTCCCTAACCCTGTTATGCGTTAAAAATTATGTATATTGTGTTATGATGTTTGTAAACAGCCTCATCGATGGGTACATCGATTCATATGATTGAATAATTAACGGAAGGTAGATAAAAGGCGGAGTATTACTCGTCCTTCACTGATCATAAGCAGAAGCATTGAAGCTTTGAGAGTTAAAGAGAAATAGTTGTGAACGGAATAGATGTTCTTATTATCCTTCTCGGTCATCTAATCATAACATTAAACATTTGAAAATCATATAACTTTCAAAAAGCATGTCGATTATTAAAATTTGACTTTTTAAAACTTTCTTACATCAGCCGTTTTATTTTACCTGCTTTAGTGGTTATTTTTTTCATAAGTAAATAACTATTTATCCTAACTGAATTTTGATTACCCACAAGTATACAACTGAACCAGAATTATACAGTTTGTAATTTATAATCAATTTAATTGATAATTTTATAATGAATTAGTGATATAGAGAATATGTTTAAACAATTTCTTTTTGAATTTTGTTTGTAATACCAAACATTAAAAAATTATTATTTATTGGATATCTTATAAATAATTTATGGCAAAGGGAAAGTTTTGATTTTGAATTCGTGATCCTGAAGGAAATTTTTGAACTATAATTAATCATGATTTTTCCTAGTTTGATATAAACATTATTATTTAACTGAATGTTCCTTCGGGCAGTCATGTTTATTGAGACTCTAACATCCAATATTGTGATAAACATTTATTTATTGGAACCAGAATTTCATCGAATTTGCTTGCATTTGATTATTTGAATTTTGTAAAATTGATGTCCTTTTTATTAAAACATAAATTTTACAGTAACAAACATTTTTCTTTATAAAAAAAAAATAACAAAAAAAGTAACAAGAATAAAAAAATTTTATAATCAAAAATAAAAACGATTACAAAAATTTTATAATCATGAAGAAAATAAGCAACTGCCTAACCATGATAAAGGAATTCCGTTTCTGGAGTTTCTCACATCTATTCTCCGTTAGTTATACATTTTTTTCCTGGGCGCACAACAAAATGTCATCAGCGCCTGGATGCGGTATTTATTTGATAAATAAATAAATATTAAAAATTAAAAACTAAATCTAGTAATATAAACACAGCATAAATGGACAGCGTCTTTGACTATGCTAAAACGAAATAAAACCACAATGAAATATTACATTAGTAATGCAAATTAAAACAATAAAATTACCATCTGCCAACGCCAAATGGCATAAATAGCTTAAATATACCATAATAATAATTAAATATTTGGATATCAACGAACGGCCTTAAGAAATCTTAAACATTCGATAACATCGTCTCATTGTTTCTTACAATATTTTACAAGTTAGCCCCGAATTTAAAGCTCTTGATTTCTAATGACCGATCAGCCAGCACCTTTGCAAACTCATTCCTGTAACCTGGCTTGCGCTGAGTTAAGAAGACCATGTTTTCACCAGCCGCCATCGTGGGGATCTCATATTTAGTTTCCACTCGAGCGAAACGTCCCGGTAATTTAGCACGAAGTAGCTCAAAAAATTCATGCTTCTCACCGTTCAGTAGCACCGCCTCTATTCTCTCCTGTAGCTGCATACGGTCCTCTCCCGAGACCGAAATATTCACCTGACATTCCTTAGTATCCATACCCTTTGAACTGGCCGCAAGTACCAATCTCCGCAACGCCGGTATAAATTTCTCTGCCAAACCCATGACTTTTCCAGCAGCCACCTTCATAACTGACCTAGTATTCTTGCTTTCACGACAATTCAAAGGTCTGACGTAATGCCGCATAAAGGACACAGTCCATAAGGATTGAAAAGTTAGTTGGCAGTCTCAGCGAATCGGTCTGGATCATGACGTATACATGAGTAAGCCTTGTATGTCCTATTCGCAAACGGCAAATAATAACCTCCTCTCGATGGTTATTCCTGCATGAGAAGCTCTATGGTAATAACAGTGTTCTTAACAGGACGAAATTTATTGCTAATGGTAGCATTCCATTCACTTTCCCGTATACCGTGAACCATCCTCTTCAAAAAACATATATGATCGTCCGAGACAACAGATTGGTGATAAGAGGCTGGAAACAAGCTTCTTTTGCCGCACTATCACCACGCTCAATAGCTGAAATTCCAATATGTCTGGGGATCCAGAAGAAGCTCAAAGCTGTGTTGCGTTGAGTCATTGAGAAATAATACACTGAATCTCACAGAGAACAGGGTGTCTAGAGTACATGTCACTAATCGCCTGTAAGGCACTCATGGAATATGAATAGGCAAGTTTGTGTCGATACGTTGAGCTAATTATACTTAAGGCCTTATTAATAGCATACAGTTTCGCAACAAAAATACTGATGATGCTGAGAAGGAAAAACATATATGTTCTTTTTTTGCAGACCACAAAAATAAATAATGTAATTTTGGCTTGTTTTAGCAATTAATTTCAGCTTACATAACATTCTTGTTTTTCATTAATGATACAAGTGTGTGTGTGTGTGTGTATGCGTGCGCGGGCGCGAATGTATATATATATATTTCATTTCTGTAGTTATCTCATTATTGAAATAATTCAGCTGTAGATGGCCACGCAAATGTAAGTAATTTTTCTTGTTCTTATCCTGAAGTATTTGACTTCCTAATAAGAAAGATTAATTATAAAACATAATTAAAAGCCATAATTATGACGGCAAGATTATTAGAACAAAATCGTATCGAACACCTATTATAATTCACTAATGTCTTTACAATATCTTTATTACTTCTTATGTCTATTGTAATTTTACTATCTAAACAGCAAATTCTGATATATTTTTTTATCCCATGATTTTAATACTTTGTTGTTATTCTTTTGGTTACATTTTTGAGTAGGAACTTTATTTAATGCACTGTTTCCTCTAAAAACAAGTACATTAATGTACTGCATTACACTATTTGTTTTAATTCTTCTTATTGCTATAGTACATTATAAGCTTTCGGGGTTAAAGTGGAAATAATTTATTTATTTTCTTTGATATCTTTTAGCGATTCAATAAATTCTTCTGATGAATAAACTGAAGGTATCATTTATTGAGCTGAATTTTATCTTTATTTCCGAGGGTTTGCCACGCTAATATGTAAAATTATATTCGGTTCATCAAAAGCGACAACGGGAAACAATTTCATAATTTACTTTTTTTTATTAAACTTAGTGTAATTAGGATATTTTTTTGTTCCTCAGAATGGCTGCTCTGTATTTGAAGATGATTACTATCTCATGTCACCTTGTCTACAAATTTTTGGTTATTGTAACTAATATACATATGTATGGCCAACCCAAAACCCAAATCCCGTAGGGATTCCTGGCGCACTTCTGTGCTTGAACAGGGCAACAAGGATCAATGGGGTGTCGTGTATCGCGTGCTTGGACGTAAGAAGAAGACTGCGGTCCTTCTGTTCGCTCTCTCGACCCGACAGGGAGTGGTTGTTGATAAGGAGCATGTTCTCACGCTTTTATTGAATGACTTACTCCCGGATGATACGGAGACGAGTGAGGCTTCCTTTCATCGCCGGATACGCCACGAGGTGGCGGCGTACCGCGCTGAACATCGGTCCTCGGAGGTGACGAAGGCGGAGGTACGGCGGGTAATCTGTAGTTTTGCCCGTAATAAAGCCCCTGGATATAACAGTTGAGCTCCTAGTTCGTGCGTTGCCCATGATAACGAGCCCGTTGACGAGAATCTTTAACAGATTGCTTTTTGCTGAGTGTTTCCCGGTGAGTTGGAAGCAAGGAGTTTTGAAGTTACTGTATAAAGAAGGCAACTAGAACCGACTGTTACGGGTTCCTATCGGCCCTTAACGACCCAGAACCTTTGTTAAATAATTTTCTACTCAAATCATCAGAGGAGTTGTGAGTGATGAGAGTTCCTGGTAGTATCCTTGAGTTTTTCTTTGAGCGTAGCTATTTGTCTCCTTCTACAGTTCCTCTGAAAGTACATCGCCTATTCTCATCTCCTACCACTTTTCCTTCTTTGATTCCTATTCCTCAATTTTTGTTTGTATGGAAAATAAATTAGGATCTGTTAGATCCGACTGTATGAGGACTTTAGGATCGGTAGATTAATATTACATCCTTGATGTTATTCGATGAATAACTTTTCCCGTAATTTTTCCCAGTAAAAAAACAGCTGAAGTACGTTTATGGCTGTTTCTATTTCTTAAACTCCTCCTCAAAAGCAAAGTAAAATTATTTGATTATTTAGTCCAATAAAATGAATTAAATACTTACAAACTAACTCATACTTTCAGCCATAATAATAACAACAAAAAGGAAATCTTTATTTATTTTTTTCTTAATTGGATTTTTACTCCGATATCAACTTTTTCTCTTAGTTTTTGAACTGGTTTTCAACGTAAAATTAAAAAAAAAAAAATGGAATACTATATTTTTACTAATTGCTTTCAGTATTGAGGAATTTTAAATATTTTATTAAATTTAACGAATTTTATTTTAATTTTAGTGCAGTTGTACAAATCTGACACCAATCAATGTTAATTTACTTTACTCTTGATAAATTGTATAATCGTAACAAAAAACAATAATAAAGTAAGTAAACAGAGTTATATTCAATTATTTTCACGTGGCCTACATATTATTAAAGTACAATAATAATTTACTATTGAATAGTAAACAGATCGATGATGCAATATCGCTTCGTCATCTTATTACGTGTCTGATCGTCTTGTTACGCTACATTATATTATGTTATGTATTTCGTATTAGAGAAAAAAAGGAGAGGGTGTTACGAGTGTATAGAGGAGGGGTAAGCCGGGAAGCGCCCCTTTATGACATAACCAGGAAGCCCCGAGCGGACGGACAGAGCTGAACGAACGAGTGGCGTTAGCGGTGAAAGTATTATCAGTACTAACCGCCAGTTCGTATAGATCACGACGAATGTTTATTAGTCAGTCTACTTCTTAACCATATTGTGTTATTATTATTATTTTTAATTTGTGTTATTCGTGTTATAGGCCGGTAATTAATATTATGTTATGGCCAGTGTTAATAGATTATATGGCATCCTCATCAGCACCACCGCAAGGAAATATGGCATTATTTGTTGTCCTATTCCTTTTTTGTTGTATGGAAGTGATTATTGTGAAAATCGTAACCGATAATCCTTATCAACATAATCATATTCATTATCATAGAACGTCATCACGATCTGTGGAAGTAGCACCGACTTAACTGAAGAAAAATTCGTCTCCTCTTTTCTCATTTCTTCAAGATGTTATTGACTTCACATAGGTCATCCTATAATTTACTTGAAATCTGTGTACCAAATATTTTAACAGTATTAACAGTAAGACAGTATTAATTATGAACCATTATATTAACATAGGGATGTGAATATATAACAGTGATAACGGTATTTAAAGATTAATTATTTTTCATAAAGTGAGGTTCATTTAAAAACATGCCAACGCATTACTAAATTTCGCTCATACACATTTATTCAAATATACATAATCAAGTAATTTATAAAGAGTATTATCTTACATTGAGTTCTAAATAAGGGTTCTTTTTAATATATTTAAATTTATAAAAAATATTAATTTAAATATATTTTATATAGTTTCCACTAAAAATAAACGTTTTTGTCGATAATTATTTAACATTATGATTTAACTAATTGTATAGCGGCTGTAATGTCATATAAATGTTTAATATTATGTAATTTTAACTGCATTTACAAGGAATTTGAAAGTGGAATAGTATGTCAAGTTTTTTTCTTTACCTTTATTTTAGTTATTGTTAAAAATTTTTTTTTCATTTGGTATTTGAATATATTTATGCGTGTATGAGTAAGTTTACCGGATGTAAACAGATAATTATACATAAATATACAGTTGTATGTATTAATAATACCCTAAATAATTTCTTTATTATTGTAAAATAAGAAAATAGTTGTTCTTATCAATTTTTTTTTTTTTATTCTAAAATCACTACAAAAATGATTTGATTCTTGATAAATGTAATATAAGTAGTTTTAGTACGAAATTATTAGATTTTTTTGTACTGGATTAGAAATTTCGTAAATGAGAAGTTCAAAATCATATTTTGTTAAAAAAAAAGTTTTCTGTATGAGACAGTATAATTCTGTCCAAACTCCAAGCGATGAGGATTTGTTAAGAATATATTGAATAATAAGGAAGTTTTTAAACCGAAATTAGTAAAATATAATTAATTTTTAAGTTAATTATAATTCTGTTTACATTTTTTATTAAAAAAAAATAATGTATTTATAATTACATCAATAATTAAAGTCGTTAGCGATTCTTTAAGATTACATTAACACATCGCTACATAATTAAAAAAAAAAAAAAAAAAAAATTACACTTTATTTTTATTGGTAATAAAACATTACATCTTTTTTTTTTTATTTACATGTTATAATGTATAATCAAAAGATTGAGTAATAAAAAAAAAAAAAAGTTTAACTTTCTAAACTCACATAAATGTGTTAAAATTACGTTAAATATCCGGTCAATAAATGTTAAGTTTAATTCTATTGGACTTCTCATTTAGCTAAATACAGTTCTTTTGAGTATATAAAATCTTTTCATAAATTAAAAAATTTTTTTTAAATATATTAAATTTTAGTTGTTTTAATAATTTTAAGAATATTAATTTATTTCTTATTTATTTTTTATTTTTTTAATATATGAATTTGTGTAAGGAATAATATTCATAATTTGGTAATTGAAATTACAAATTTTTAAAAGACTGAAGTAGTTAATATAAAATTTTCTGTTGTTAAATTTGTTATACTGTATAGTAGTTACAGTGAGTCGTACTCATGAGAATTTTTTAATAATTTTTTTTTTTAAAGTATTGTTTAGCACACTTTATATAAAACTTTACGACTTCTAGTTGTAGTATACATTCCTACTAGATTTTTAGTAATAATGATAATCTACTGCTTACTTTTTTAACAATTTAGAAAAATTGTAATAGATAAATATCGATTTATATTGATCGATTTCTATGTCAATACACACTAAATTTTATTTTTATATTTTTTTAAAGAAAAGAATTATAACTATTTAATTTTTTTTTTACAAAATTGTTGCAATTAACCTATATTTATTCATATAATTTGTAAATAAAATTTTCCATAAACTAAAATTATCCATATGACACTGTACATATAATTAAGTTCGGAAATTATTGTTTAAAAATGTTCTATAGATCACATAATAAAAAGAATAATTTTAACTTTTTTCCTGCTGTTAACACAAAACTGTTAATATTCTTTTCTCTAAGTTTTTAATTTAAGAAATTTTTTTGTAATATTTTATATACCTAATATGAAATATAATACAATATATTTTATTTTTTTTATACACGTATATATAATACAATTTCTTTTTTCTGGTTATTACAAAATAAAATATTCTTACTTCAATCGAAAATTATTTTTAAAACATTACTGCTGGTGTTTCCTTTTTACTAATTTCAAACTAATATATTAATAATTATTTTGAAATAAATTTAGATGAAAACAGATCTAAGTTTATAAATATTTTATTATTTTTTATTGATTATTTTATCATGTGCATGGATAAAGAAATAAAAATGTTTACTTCATTTAAATAAAAATAGAAAAAAATAGTTTTAAAAATTAAATAACTAAATTATCGTATAAAAAACATTTAAATCAAATGAAGTTTTTTTTAATGCACATGATTTCAATTTAAAATCAATTTTAATTAACATTTGTTAATATAATTAGTATTCAATTATTTATTTACTGATTATTATATATAATAATTTATTATATATATATACATATGATTATATATGAAAACCGGGCGAAATCTTTTGCTACCCATAACTCGCTAACAAAACGTTTTCAGGCATATGTTTATTGGAAACTTTTTTCTTATTTTTAGATATAGAATCCGT
>JAAAKQ030098931.1:0-14449 GCA_010016005.3 Zanna intricata
AAATCAACAATCGCAACAAGAATCTCAGCTGATTATAAATAAAATAACATAACCTTTTCGTTCATAATTTATTAAGTGTAGTAAACAAGATGGCTCCATGCCACAGACTATTTAATAATTTTGTTCATTTTTAAATTATAAAAATATGTGAATAAGAAGAAATTAAACTTTACACAAATGTGTTAACATGGTAATCTGATGTGCTTGATCAGGGATATATTTGGAATAAGACGTCACTTCCCAACCTAACTCCAATATTTTTCCACAAAGATATGAGAAGTCTTGCATCGGTGAAACACGATTCCTTTGCGATTTTTCAATTCTGGCCATTTTTCTGTGATTGCTTCCTCCTGTTTTATTATTTGCTGATAGTAAACATTTCAACTGATCGTTTGGTTCCTTGAAAGCAGCTTAAAATTCATCACACCTTTATATCCAAACAAATCGTAAGCATGATCTTTTTATGGTACAATTCAGTTTGCGATGAGGCCAGTGTTAGATCATCATTCTTGGACGGTGATCGTTTTCGATAGATGTTGTTGTAGATGATTCACTTTTTCATCACCGGTGAAGATACATTTTAAAAAAGGGTCGACTTTATTGCGTTTGAGATGCATATCGCAAATATTGATGGTTGCGTTAAGTGAATCTCATTCAATTTATGCGGAATCTAAATATTGAGCTTCTTAACGAGTACAAGACATCTCATCTGATTTCAGTTGTTGTGTGAGATAAATTTAACCATTGTCTGTATCTCTTACGCAGTTATATGACGATCGATTCAATTATGCTTTTGATTTGGTCTTCATCAACTTAAATAGGTCGACTAGATCAATGTTGGTCATCTTTTACTGAAACTTTGCCAGAACGGAATTTTTAAAATATATTCGAACACGTGCTTTCCGTTAGACAAACAACACAAATAAACTTCACATATTGTGAGCCTTGGCAGATTTCATGCCTTTGTAGAAATAAAAAAGTAAAATATGTCGAAAATGATCGTTTTTGCTCCCCATATTAAAATCGATCCCACACTGACAGATGCAAGTAAAATTATACGCAATTTGCTTCTTAAGTGTGCTAAAAGAAAAAATCATAACATTAACAGAAGTCCTTTCAAAACAACATAAAGCTATCTATTTGTGAAAACTTTTTTGCCGACCCCAATATTTAGTATGATTTGTTAGAGAGACGAAATTTGTTAGAGAGACGAATAGGCAGAAAATATAAGAGTAGGTAGCTTACTTATTTTTATGTAGCATAACAAATATCAGATTTGTAATCTCATGAAGAAAACCAGGAAAAATGATAAACAGAATAAATCCAGGATAAATTTTCAACAGATTTCGGGCAATTTATATCAATATCAGTCGATTTCTTCGTAGAAAAATCGGAAGAGAGCTGAAATTTTACAGGATGATGGCTGTGTACAGACCGATATACAGGAATGAATCGTGGGTTCCTAAAAGGAGGATGAGAATTCAGCAGAGATTAAGTTCGTGAAATGAGGTCCTTGGTTTTATAAAAGGAAGATGTATTATTTCCTTACGATATAAGGAGGTAATTAAACGATGATCCATTTATCGCTTAAAATTACAATCGCAATAACGTAGTTGAAACTTGTTGAGAGAAGGGAAGACTCTTCTCTTCCTAACGTAATAATGCTGCGTTTCTCAACTTTTCAGTATTTGCGACCCATTTTTCAATTATAATTTTCATTGCGTCCCCCTCTCTCATACTATAACAATGTATACGGTTATAATGTATTTTGACGCTAAAGCTATTCTAGGACCTTCCCTACAAACCTTACAAATTACCAAGAATTAAGTACATTTATTGATATTTGACGACAGCGATCGCCGCTGCATTGATAAAACCAGAATCGATGCCTCTGTATTTCTCTCTGTCTTAGGTCCACCATATGGGATAGTTTCGAGGATTCGCGAGAAGTTCCGATTTTTCTTGAATATGCTGGAACGTTTGCGCAAAATATCTAGAAATGTTTGCAAATGTGGATGAATTTAAATATATCCGGATGGTAATCTCCAACACATTGGCCTATGGAGATATCTAATTTTTAGTCTAGTTAACTTTATATGATTTTGTAACTTTTAAGTTTTTATATACGTTGTACAATTTGTTTTATAAGCCTACTATTTTATTGTAATTTGTTTGTGTTTGACTGAAAATAAAAGATATATTATATTATACTATTATGTGTTAAAACTTACAACACTGAAAAACAACGTGTGAAAGTTATTTTTGTAAATTCATTTGAAAATCATTTAGTCGTGCGGCAAAGAATTTTAAAAAGTATTTTTTTTGCAAACGACAACTTGGTAGCAAGTTACGAGTTGGTTAGGGGTCCATTTCTAAATACTCCCAATGGACTCTCAACTGTTGAAGAAGAAATCTTCTTCTTCTTCAAGAAAACAAGAATATATATATTATTATTTTTGGTATTATTACCATTTTCAACATTCTAATTTCCTACCTTTGCGAAACCGGATTTTTTGCGGTGGCTGCTTTGTGGACAAAGTATAGATCTCAGCTAAATAGTAAAAACCGGCCTCCGTGGTGCGAGTGGTAGCGTCTCGGCCTTTTAACCTCCCGAGATCCCGGATTCGAATCCTGGTCAGGCATGGCATTTTTCACACACGCTACAATTGATTCATCTCATCCTCTGAAGATGTACCTTAACAGTGGTTCCGGAGGTTAAAAAATTTTTTTTTTTTTTAATGTAGTAAAAGTGTCGTGTCTATTTCTAATATTAAATCTTCCTTCGAAAAAATTTGCTTTGCAAGATAGGCCCTAGGGAGTCACTAATAATTATTAAAGTTGTTATCTGGTACAATCCTATTTATAACTGTATTATATTAGTGTAAATTACTCGTATATTTTATTATTTTAGAATAATAAATGTATTTTAGTTTGCTTTCCTTTTAATATACTAATAAATTTGTTTATTATTTTCTTTTCGATATGCTCGCGCCCATTTAGTGTTATCATGCCCCCTGGGGGGTGCGCCCCACAGTTTGAGAAATACTGCAGTAATATTTTACCGCGTTGTAGAAAGAGCTGTGGAAGATATCGAAGCGTCGTTTTTGAAGTCGGAACCGATAAAATACATAATCCGTGAAGGATGATGTCGACCAAGTTTGAAAACTTATATATGAAAATCGATTCCTGTTCCCAAGTTATTGGTGCCACATACGAGCACTATATAGAAAAATATATCATAACACATCCTTTCTTATTAGATAAAAATTTCTTTAACCGGCTCAATATGTCAATACAAATAACAATATAAGTAAATAATAAAATGTAATTAAATGAGGCGAAGGACATAAATAAATATAATACTGTTCCAGGAAGTAAAACATAACAAATAAATAAACAAACAGTAGAATCCAAAACGGCCCCCCCAGTTGTAAAACATTTTAAGAGGTGACGGTAGGAGGGGGAGAATTTGACGTTAGTACCGTTGTTCGTTGTGAAAATAGTGGAAAGGATCGGCGAGAAGAGGTACGAGGAGTGATAGGAAAATGAAGGGGGGGAAGAAGGGGGCAGATATTGAAAACAATTAATAATTAAAGCTGTGCGATTGCTGTATCAAATATGTAAACGGCGGCATCCCATTCATAACGATATGGTTTTAGTTTAAACGTCTGATAGGGAAATTAATAATTTATATAGCAGGCATACTTTGCATATTAAATTTTCCCTTTGTGCTTTTACTGGCTGCTATTAATACCAAGTGTCCTCTGCTTAATGCTAATTAATAGGAAAAGCCTGTTTCCGTTTTTCTTTAATTTTAACGGTTTAATTAAAAATTTTCCTTTAAAACGGGTACCACCCTCATAATCCGTGCAATAAATTTAATCTCCAACATTTAACAGCGATCTAATTTATAATTACCCGATATAATTCCAATATATATATATATATATACAAAATATAATTACAAAAAACTAAACTAGTGCAACATTTTTTTCTCGGTACTAATATCATATACTGCAGTTTTTAGTTAAATAATAACTTATGTTCATACTAAAACAAAAAAAAATTTCTTTGTTTATAACTATAAAGTATTATAAATAAAAATAATATATAATGTATATATTTTTATTTTTTTAATTGTTAATCAGTAAAATTTTAATTTTTTTTTTTTTTTGTTAAATATAATTTTTAAAACTGGAATTACGAAATCCGTTAAAAAACATGCCACATCAAAATACACCTTCTCAGTACTCGAAGTTAATCATAAAAGTAAGCAATGTTATTTTTATTTCCTTGTACGAAGTAAAGGAATTATTGTGATCGCGAAAAATTTCGGTTTTAAGATTTCAACGGAAATACCATTTTGACTAGTTTTGACGTGACGTCTGTTCGTATGTATGTTTGTATCCCACATAACTCAAAAAGATTAGCCGTAGAATGTTGAACTTTTGGATTTCGGGTTGTAATATCTAGTTGTGCACCTTTTGATTTCAATCGACTGAACTAAAAGTATCCAAAAAGTCCAAATTCCAAACAGATTTGGATTTTGGACTTTTTCTTAAATGCAGTAATAAGCCCTCATTGAGAGCTTGTCGTCGATATATCTTAAATGGTACTTATTTTCTTTGGTTCCACAGTTATAGCCGAATAAAAGTTTAAGTAATGAAATATTTAATTTTATAATGGGAAGGCATATCGGTTCGAATCAGACTTCATCTCTTTTTTTAATTTAAATATATTGATTTATTAATAACTATTAATCTCTGATTATAAAAAAAAATTTACGATAAATAATTCAATAAAAAAAAATTGAAATAGTTAGAGGTGAAATTTAAAATTATTAATGAAATGAAATTTAATGGGCGTACAAGGAAATCATGTGGTGTCCGTGTATATGATGAACTCATCTGAAATTATAACTTTGACCCTTCGGAGTAACAAAAAGGTATCAGTATTTTTCCAGTGATCATAACGGTACCGAAAATTATTTTCTGTATGTGTTTTTAGCTCATCGGCTACAGTGTATTTTTATTTATTTATTTTTTGGTTAATTTTTCATCATTCTGAAACGATCGCCCTTCGACTTTGGTTTCAAGTAAAGAAAGAGGAAGAGAATGCATGAAAAGCTTCTGGGATAGTGAATGGTGTGGATTGGTGGAAACCTTTTGCTTTACCAGAAATACTTTGAAATACCAGAAATAATTACCCAAGTAGATTCAGTGTGAAAACGATGACTTTCGTTTTTTTTTTTTTTTTTTCAAGAAATTGGAATTGAGCACAAAAAATTGTACGATTTTTTTCAGACTGGAAACTTTTTCTTGTGCTTTTCTTCATTCTGTCTGGTTATGAGACTTTAACCGCTTTAATTCATTTTTTGTTATTATTTTATGCAAGGAATTTGTTTCAATCTCGAGACTTTTCCAGAAAGATCATAGACCAGTGTTAGATATTAGTTTGGAGTTTTTTTTTTTTTAGTGTCAAATGGTTTATTAGAATTCTTTAAACTGCAGTTTTATCCAATTCTGTGTTTTCCGCAGTTATTCTTACGTATACGCAGTCTTTCGCCATACAGCTTCCATATTTCGATAAATTGTTGTAAAGATCGGCGGCCTTCTACGACGAGATTTGTCTTTAAATTTCTCGGTTCGCTTAGAAAGTTTATTCCGTTTAAAAATAGCTGTCGGTAAAATATTATCTCTTTAAATTTCATTTAAAGAATTAAATTTTTCGGTAACAGATTTGTTCGTTTCATATAAAATTAAATAGCAAACCGTCTTTCGACATTTTTCACCAATCTAAACGTATCGAGGGTATAAAAAACGACCGTACACAAGGAGCAACAGGTCACATCTTGCTCAATTGATGTAGTTGATAATTCTCAACTCAAAACATTCATTTTAGTATACGGACATTACAGCAAAGTTCATTATCGACGTACCGTTGTACATCGATAAGCAACTGTATGCACTAAGAATAAAGGATACCTACTTATGCCGGCCTCCGTGGCACGAATGGTAGCGTCTCGGCCTTTTATCCGGAGGTGCCGGGTTCGAATCCCGGTCAGGCATGGCATTTTTACACACGATACACATCATTCATCTTCATCCTCTGACATAATACCTAACCGTGGTTCCGGAGATAAATAAAAAAATAAAAAATCGAAAGAAAAAAGTATACCTACTTATGTTACAAACCTCCGTACGAGTATATATACACGTATATATGCCTACCATCTGTTCGAATTTCATTTCTGAACATCTTATTTTTTATATGATCCGGATATTTTTTCAAAGCATTTACACTAAATTTTATTACGACCGTTTGCAATAAGATGTCGGGCTAGTCCGTTTTCTTTCAGCGTCTGTTATTTTTAATTATCAATGTACTCCTTCATTCTAGTTTCAATCTTTGGAATTTATATTTCAATTTTCATTCTAAATTATATTTTTTGTTATTGAATATCAATTAATAGACGGCCGCAATTTAAAGGGGGTGGAATTTCATCTTTAAAATATCCGAGAGGAGATACCGATTTCCTAGATGAAGCTACAATTTTGTCAATAGTTTCTTCTTTCTTTTTTTTTTTTTTTTACCTTAAGTATATGTTAACAATTTTTTGGTGGCTAGTGTTTATTTTATTTTTTAAAAAGTAATTGATTTTTTTTTAAACTGAAATCTGAATCGAGTTATTAAGCTACAAAGTCATCTCCTAAAACGTTACTCGTCCTGTACGGAAAAGTGAGAAGGCAGATTGTATATTCACCCACTCGACTGCATAGAAATATGCTCGTAGAGCTGGAGAAGTGAGATATGAGCTGTTGGGTGCATATACTAAGAAATAACGGCTGTTAGTTCTCAGTCAACGGATTAACTAGTTACTACCAACCATGTAACGTTAAACCTCCCAGTACCTAATAAAGTCTATACTGTATAATATACTTTAAATAAATATTCCTTAACAAAAAAAGAAATGGTTAATAATCCGCTTGACTGAATTGATCTTTAAATTACCTGCTTCTGCATATTAACAGATTTTAGTTTATTGCCTAACAGTAATACATCGTTAATTTTTTATTTAATTTTTTGTATTTAAAAATAAATCTAAAAAAAAGATTACCATCTATTTTGATGATTTTCCTTACATTACGTAAAAATTTAATAACCTTTAATTAAGTAAATGTGATTTTAACCCCCTAAAAAATAAAGTTAAAATTATATTTTCCTTGAATTTTTTAAACCTATAAAAATTATAAATATACGGAAAATATCAAGCATCTTGATTTTAGACTATCGGTATTTAGGTATCGCATCAAATGGAATTTTTTACGGCTATGTGACTAAAATTTATGCTATGACGCAATTTGAAAATTATCTTTACTGTTGAAACCAACTTAGTTTAATAAAAAAAATTATGAATCTATTTTTCAATTTAAAAAATTTTTTTTTTGAAATTTTGAATTTATTAAATTATTTATTTTTAGGGGTGAGGGAAGTATTGCCTACAATTAGTTTTTCTCAGAAAAAATCTAATTGATTCATTCTGATAAGGCCTAATCTATAGTAAAGTATCTTAAGAAATATAAAGTTGATAGTTTGAAAAAAAAAGGTTTTTTTATTTTTTTTTTAATTAAAAAATGTAAAAAAGCTTAAAAATTTTGTAATAATACGGAATATTAATTTTTAAAAAAAAATTTTTATTTTATTATTTTTAATATAATTTTTGAATATTTTTTTTTAAACCCAAAAATCAGGCTAGGTAAATTTGTTTTTTTTATTCTTCCGAAACCAGTATATCTTAATTGTGGTTAGGGTATATCCCTTAGAGGGATGAGATGAATGAATTGTAGCGTGTGTGAAAAATGCCATGCCTGACCGGGATTCCAACTCGAGACCTCCGGATGAAAGGCCGAGACGCTGCCACGGAGGCCGCCAAAGGAGGCCTTAGTAGAATTGCCTTCAGTAAGTTCAACCCCCTTTTTAAATATTCAACCCTACAATAAATCTAGCATTTTGATTTAATTTTTTCTTCGAAAATTTTATTAAAACTCTCCTTTCTACGATAAAGTTTTACGGTTGTAGATTATAACACCGCATACATGCAGTGATTTCTACCTAGTATTTTAATATTTTTGGATCCTATAAATAAATACTTCATTTAAACTGTAGCATAATCTATAATTGTACAAATCATGTGAGTATATAACACTGATAACAAAAATGCGAATTCTCAGTATTTGCCTGGAAGGATTAAAGGGGCCTCCCCCCTCACAGCCAATTAAATTGATTCAAGCAGCATTAGAAGTATAAAATTAATGAATGACAACACAGTTGTAGGACTTTCCCGTCACGTGGCTTTTTTCTGATTCAGGGCTTACGGTTATATATATTTACACAATTTAGATCATTTATCATTGTATTTAAATATAATATTTCTTGTTTATTTAATTCAGTGATTCAACTAAAGCGCCCGCGCATACCGTATATCTTCCACGCGTAATATCTTTTTATCTGTTTATTCATTACATTGCAAAAAACAATTTTTTTTTGTAAAAAAAAAATCATTTTTTTAGATTTATCCTTTAAAATAATTTTATAAAATAATTTCTAATTTAATTCAGTTTAATTTCTTTTTATTGTTTCTTTTACAATTTTTTTTTTTTTTTTAATTTCTTTTACCATTTTGGATACAGACATCGTACCAACTTTTTATTTATTTTCTAGTGTAAAAGAGACCTAACCCACCGGGCTGGTCTAGTGATTAACGCGACATCGCAAATCAGTTGATTTCGAAGTTGAGAGTTTTAAGGTTCAAATCCTAGTAAAAGATAGTTATTTTTTTAATATATTTGAATTCTAAATCGTGGATACCGGTGTTTTTTGGTGGTTGTTTTTCAATTAACCATACTTCCTAAGAGTGGTTGTCCTGAGATTGTACTACACTTCATTTACATTCATACATATTATTATCCTCATTCATCCTGTAATGTAATACCTTACGATAGTTCCAGAGGCTAAACAAAAAAAGAGAAAGAGAGAGTGTAAAAGAGACCTTTAAAATAATGTATGACAACAAGGATGTTACCACTTAAAATTAGTTTACACCCTTTAAAGGGTATAAAGAAAGGGTGGCTTTAGGCCACCCTTTCCCCGTTAGAAGAGGTTTACATTCTATTTCTCGTCAAAAAGCGAAATAGTGTACCTACATCTTATCCTGTAAATGACAGTATTCTGTTTGGAACTGTTATAAAATTGTTGATGAGTCCCATACTTGTGACTATATATATATATATATATATTATTGTATTAAGAAATAAGTAAATATTTTCTATTAAATGGAAGTTCATCTTAAAAATAAACGAATGGATACGTCAGAATTTTTAATTAGCTAAATATCAATTTATTTGAATCATACGTACCGGATCCAAAGATCTGACAGTCCATTTTTCATGATGAAAATTTGTTGTGATTTTTTGAGATGGTCAAGATATAACAAATTGCATTAAAATCCGGAGTTGTCATTTTTGTATTATTAGCAGTAATATTCGCTGTTAAATTTTATGTATATATATATATAATTAAATACCGGTATGGGAAACTCAAGATAAACTATCGATAGAAAATTAATATATGGTATTCAATGCGATATCTCGACTCGTTTGTGATTACGTGAATGTATTAACAAAAAGCGTCCGTACCAGCACACGCGTCCGATCATCCGCCCCCTACATCATTTGATAATAATTAATATAATTTAAATTTACTAATTGTTATAAATCTTTAATCAGTCGAATAATAATTAATAAAACTGGCTGATATCGTCGTTTGCATGCATTCAAAATGAATTTAAATGCGGCGGCGGAGGCGGCTTCATATTCAAAATAATAATAATGAATCAGTAATTTCAATAAAATTTAAACAAATGTAGGTAGAGATTTATATAAATGACAATTAACAATTATTACAATTGATGAGCTTGTCATTTGTTTATTACAATAGAATTAAAATGATTAATCTAACCAGGCGTTTTAGTATTTGTTATGAGAGTTATTTGTGCGAACAATCTGCTGTTTTCATTGTAACGTTTACATTTTATAATTTTGAAACAAAGTGGTGCATTATTTATATATATATACACACACACACACGTAAGTATATGTGTATATATATAAAATTATTTTGTGTATGTTCTGATGTAACGGTAGAACCGTATTAGAGTGGTGTGTAACGCTTAAAAACAAAAACAACTGCGACATCTATAATCAATTACTATAAAATGCGTTTAAATGCTAGATTTAGGACGGGTAAGGGTCAAATGATACAAGGGAGAAGTGGATGCTAGGGATACTGAACGAATGACATAGAGAATGCAATATATATATAGATGAAAAGGGTGTGTGATATTTGGGCAGTAGAGTCAGTACAATTGTTATCTTTAGTTCACGACCTATCTAAATTGAATTTGCAGTACGGTTATAGTCTTTTTGAAAGTACACTTTACAATACATCCGTTCTATCCTATTTTAATATTATGAACTGCTTTTCTTATCTTTATAAAAAATAATATCTATTCAAAATATCACTGTACTTCAACAAAATCTATTTTAAAATTTAAATTAACTAAATAAATAAACGAAGGTAGTATATACGTGTGTGTGTATATATATATATATATATATATTTACTTGATATTATCTCTTAATTTCCAGAATATTTATTCGTACTCTTCTTCCACCATTTTTCAACTGTCGTACATGATATTTTTTGAATGAAATTCTTCCGATTATGAAATTAAAATTTTACACGTCAGATATTTATTTGAATTTTCTCTTTTGCAATATAAATAAGTCACAAAGAAATTTAAATTCCATTATCCATATATATATATAAGAGTTTAAATTCGATACAAGAGGAGTGATCACAAATCACTTTTTGTGGCTGCTTTATTTGTCATATCAGCCTTCAGAATAATCATTTGATTAATGAGTTATTTATGAGAGAGAAAAAACTATCACGTAATCCATACTTAAAAATAAAAATAGCTAGTAGCGGACTGGTCAATAGGAGTGAACATTTTTTAAAAAATGAGTACAGATCAATAAATTTAAATTCATTTTTTTTAACTCCCGAGTTGCGTATACTACGATTAAATATATTTATACATTTTTACCCCGATGGACATTATTTTTTTTTAACTCTTGATATATTTTCTTACGTATTAAATGTATATATACTTATTTTGAGTTACGAGGGCAATAAAGTAAAATGTTTGAATGTTGGAAAAAAATTGAGAAAGAGATAAAGATTGAGAGATAGAAAGAAAGAGAGAGCTTTAGCTGTGGAAGAAAAGTACCTCCTCTACAGTATTATGTACTATATAATCGAAGGTATATTTACACGTGACTTTATTTTATAATTATACGCATGCCGCTATTACGTTTATGTATGATATACATTTTGTATATACATATATTTTATGTTTATGACTTAAACAATAAATAAGGATTTTATATGTACAATTTTATAAATATTATATATTTTATTTATACATACATTGCTTGTTTGTGTGTGTGCGTGCGCGTACATATACATTTTTTTAATTTATATTTTTAATATACTTATTATTTTTTTCTTTATTCTTCGCAAATATTTTTCTTTGTTATTTTTACTCTGAATTTAAACAGTTATTTTAAAATTAATTTCATATAAACAACTTAACAAATACTTTATAGGTAGACACAACCATATCTACAAAGTAACGTGCTCGGGACAACTACAACAGTCTTTCTATACTGTATTAATGTATACGTATATGCGTACCACTATTCAGAAAGTGAGAAAAAGAAAGAGAAGTGGAATCAACGTCATTCTTTACTGTGTAATGATGTAAACTGATATGCGTAAGTATACAGAAAGAGAGAGAAAGAGAAAAAAAAGAGAAGTGTATCGGGAATCGCTGACGGATCGTCGATGTTTTTTCTTCCACCTCATCATTCTACTTGTGTTATACGCATATATGTATAAATTCCCGCTCCATGTTTTTCTCTCCTATATATATATATATACGTAGCGTCGCGTGACGATTTTTGATTACGTCAGCTATTTTTTTCTCCATGTATTTGTGTATCACAAAAGTGTTCCGCACAAATAAAAATGTCGTCTGACAACCGTCAAATCCGATTTTTTTTACGGATTTATTTTTATGATTAAAACGTTATTGCATTCTAATTGTTTATAAAATATATATTTTACAACAAAATTTATGTATAGATTGACGGTTGACAAGAAACAAATTCTTACTCCGACGGTAAAGTTCATCGTTAACTAGTAATAAACAACGCAGGAATAGGAATTCCTTCAGGCAGAAAACGAAGTTTTTATTTATATATATATTTTTATTATTTCATTTTTTTCATAATTACTTTTTATCATAACATTCCAACATCTATCGGCGCATTTATTATTTCATCTCGATTCCCTGAAAAAAATTAGCGATAAAATACAGCTATTTTACGAGTTATTGTAAATGCTATCACTTAGCATTTATGCTAAGTAACAGATGTTTATAAAATATATATATATATATATATATATGTGTCTCTTTTATTATAATAAAAAAAAATTAAGAAATTTTCTATATGCTTTAGAAAGTTTTAATACTTTCTTCATATTTTTTAAAAATTATTTTTTTTTATAGTTGATTTAGTCATCAAATTGTAATTATTTTTTTTTAACATAACGTTTTAACAAATTACGACTCAATTTCCTAATTTTTTCAGATTGTAATAATTTTTCTCACGATTTTTTTCTTTAAGCTTCTCAAATTATTTTATATATGTTTTGATATTGATTTAGTTTTGCCGTTATCATTGCTTCGAAATGAATTGCTACACCCAAATCATATTTAGAGTGATCTCATTTTGATATTCAAAGAATTTTTGCGAAAAAATCTAAATAAATTATTTGTAATATTTATTTAAAAATAAGTAATTAATTACATATTTATATATATACTTTTTTTTTTCTTTTTTTTTTTTTTTTTTTTTTTTTTTTTGTAACCTCCGGAACCACCGTTCGGTATTACTTCAGAGGATGAAAAGTATGACAATTTTTTTTTTTTTAAATGAGGCAGACAGTATTAAATGTTTAGTTGAATAAATGTATTCTGTGTGACCATGTGTTTTGAATTGTTTCTATTTATTATGATTGTTGTGTTTTTTTTTTTTTAGTATAAAATATTAAGGTTGTTTTCATTTTTAGTGTGATTTGTGTCAATAAAATGATTTAAAAAAAATGATAACCCTTTGTTCCTGTTGACGGGTTTTAGTGTTTTATTCCATATTTCTTTGTAACTGCGTCCTGTTTGACCGATATAAATGTATAAAATATTGTGTAAATAACATAGTAAATGTTATTGTTTATTATATTCAAATAATGAAGGGTTAATTTATATTTATTTTACGTTATTTGATATTTTTTTAAATTCTAGTTTGAGAAAATTATTTTTGCATATTTTTTACGCAACTACTTTACCCCAAAAAGAGAGTTTTTTTTCTTGGTGGTATGTTTTTTTTTTTTTTAACTTCCGGAACCACCGTTAGTTATACTTTCAGAGGATAAGATGAGATGACTGATTTGTAGCGTGTGTGAAAACGCCATGCCTGACCGGGATTCGAACCCGGGACCTCCGGATGAAAGGCCGAGATGCTACCACTCTCAACACGGAGGCTGGCATGTTTTTATTTTTAGGAGAGTCTTAGCTCACACTTGATAGCATTCTATTATTATTCGGACTTCTTTGCATTCAATTGATTATTACTCATAGAAGTTGAAAGAGCGTAAGTGAACGAATAAGTGCGCATTAGTTTAAAATCTGGTGATTGTAATAGTATTGATACAGTTATCAGTACATTGAAGAGATCGTACATAAAGACATAATATGGAAGGTACCAAGAATCCAGTTGCTGGTCCTAAACTTTGAAAAACAGTCTGCTTTTCTTACGTTTTAATTTTCATAGGATCTAAGTGTATTTTAATTAAAAACCGATTTTACAAAAAAACTAAATAAAAAAATAATTGTAATTCTTTTATTGTTGTTTATTGTTTATTTCATTTATTCTTTTATTGATGTTTTATTTATTTATTCCTTTAAATGTAACGTCTTATAAGTCTAAATATAAAAAAAAAGAGTTCATTATTAATTTTTATTGCTTTCGGCGCCGTCGTTTTTTAAAATCAATTTTATTTATGTCTATTTTTGCTTAATGTTTTATTTTTAAAACTTCTCTTTATCTGTTTAGCCTCCGGAACTACCGTAATGTATTACTCAGAGGATGATCTGAATGATGTGCAGTCTTGTACAGTGTCAGGTCGAGCACTCCTGAGAAGTGTGGTTAATTGAAACCCAACCACCAAAGAAGACCGGTATCCACGATCTAGTATTCAAATCCGT
>JAAAKQ030098975.1:0-32944 GCA_010016005.3 Zanna intricata
GGTCGACCTGAGATTGTAAAAGACTACACTTCATTCGCATTCATACACATCATCCTCATTCATCCTCTGAAGTAATACCTTATGGTAGTTCGGAGGCTAAACAAATAAAGAGAGAGCCTTTTTTTGTTATACAGAACATGTTTTTTTTATTTTTATCTCACTTATCACTGTTGTAAAGTCAATTAAAGTTAAAACCTTAGTGTTATATTTTAAATTTCCCTTTCATTTTTGAAGATAAAGTTTTATAATTTAATGATTCAGTAAATAAAAAAATAAATAAATAAAGATCTCTCTCAATTTTTTTACATTTATACGAGTTATTAAGCTTTAAATTTGTCGAAGAAGGTAACTAAAATTATTTATATAAATATATAAATCAGGGAAGCATAAAACAAGATAATTTGTCACAAAAAGAAAAAGTTTGATTTTGAATGTAATTTCATGATGTGTGGGCTATTATATGAGTAGATTATGTAGATTTTTTTAAACAAGTTTTTCAGTTTGTTGTGCTAAAATTTAAAATTGTGAAATATGGAACATAAGGAAAAGTATTAATGAATAAATAAAGAATAGAAACTTATAAACAAGAAATTTTGGTAGATAAATACAAATTTCATAATTCTGTGAATCGTTAAAATAGTTTATAAATAAGCTAAATGGAATTTTGTAATCTATAAAAGGATATTTACCATAATACAACTTATCAACACGTTCATAAAAACATATTTTTTTTTTTTAATAATATATAAAAATATACATATATATATATATATATAATACAATTTATTGATGTTACCTTTTATGGAACTTATGAAGTCACTATATAATTGCAACTAATTCAAAAAAATAACTTTTAAAGCCATGTAATAAAATATTCGCCTTTTTGCATTTGAAATTATCATCTAGAAGTGTTTACTTGATCATAAAATTATTTTATTCTTTTTTTTCGGTTAAACCGTTTTAGATTTTGCTGCGATCTCCTTTCTTCTTTTTATTTTCTTTCCATTGATTCTACTTTTTCATTCTTTCCGAGAGTGCTTGTTATTGTTCTTCTGTATATTTCCTTGAGATATTCTTTGATTTTTCTTTTTTATCCTGTATGAAATACTTAATTGTTTTCTGAAACTCTATTCTGTCTGTTATTATTATTTCTTTCTGATTTTTATTTAGTTTTTCTATGTCTCGGTTATAAACGTCCGCTACCGGTCTGTAGGATGTTTCCATTTTCCGAATCCTACGTTTTAATTCTTTCTTTTTTTCTGACTGCAGTTGGTTTATCATCTCCCTAAGAAACCTAAATTTACCTACTTTGGGTATTTTTTGTCTCTTTTCTAAGAATATTTCTTCTACACTGTTATTATCATTGGTTATAAATTCTTTCTTTTATAGGACATTATAAACCTTTATTTCTGTTGTCTGCAATATTAAATTATTTTATATCACTAACTTTAATGGTTTTTTTTTTTTTTTTTTTTTTTTTTTTCTTAAGAAAGAGCGTGCATCAAATCAACAGCTATGATTATTAAACTAGGTGGAAACTGGTAGCGTACAAAAAAATGTCATGACTGATCGGGGGATTCGAACCAGGAACCTCCACACGAAATGCCCAAACGTTACTACTCACCCACGGAGGTCAGCTCATATAATTTTTTTTCACAACTGCAAGCAATAATATGCTTATAGTAAGACTTAATAGTATAACTTTAATTTATAAATTAATTAAAAATTTATTAAACTTCCCCGATTAAAACTTTAATTAAACTGGTTTAAGAAAAAAATGTTTCCTGTAACTTTATAATAATTAGCATAATTTCCTTGATACTATACAATTATATAAAAAAAATAATAAAAATAAACTGATTTGCATTCATTAAATTACTAATTAATAATGTAAATAACAAAAAAATAAGTGTTATTGCCATTTCGACAAACTGCCGCCGTAGCCTTTTCTGGTAAATGTCCCTTTTTGGTCTCTTAACTGAGATCAAAATGTAGTTTCGCATTAAATTTCTACCAGTTAGTCTTTAATAAGTGGTTCTTGTTTATTGATCAATAAAATAACTTCATACTGATGATATATTATTAAATTGTCATTAAAACTTCATTAAACTGTCACAACTTGATATAGTTAGATAACCATACTACTTGAAAAGAAAAACAACTTGTTTATTTTTTTTTTGTAGGAAGTCTTAATCTAACAACTAGAATTTATAAAGGACTTGGCTATTTTATCTTTATGTCATGTCGAACGTCTTTCATACTTTAATCAAATTTTGAACAGCTCCAACAAAATTTGAAGATTCTGACTCTGAATATAATTAATTTTTACTTTTTACTTATGTTCAAGTTTCACTCTATCAAATGGGTCGATTTCATTGCTTCTTTACATAGGTTATTTTATATACCTTGATGTCCTTTTATTATTCAAAGTATTTCAACAAAAAACAAATTAGTTGGAAAACTAAACACACATTCTAAAAAACCTTAGATCACGTTGATAGTAGTATCTTTACATATCTTTCTTCACTTGGATATTTATAAGTAGGCCTTACAATATTATTGTTTTTTTTTTTCTTGATGAGGTGGAGGAATCCGTTTTACAGAGGGCCCGGGTAACGCCCGGGCAGTGTTGAGGTCGCTAACAGGTTCCGCAAGATGTAATTAAATGCATATATGTTTCTGTGCACTACCGACTAAACCACCATCCCTGGGGATCCACCCCTCCTGGGATGGATTCCCAGGGGTGATTGAAAGAAGCCAGCAACTGGCTTCTTTCAATCTACGATATATCGTCAAAGTACCTATCCTCTCTGCTTAGTCAGGTCCACATATTAACACCTGTGGCGACTTACCGGGTGTTCCTTGATACTCTGTTTCCTGATGCTCCGGAGGGTGAAACGGATGTCGGCGTCAGGGTGGGTGTAGTATCATTCCTTGGTGTACGGCCTGTGGATCCCGCAGATATTAAAGGAGTGTTTCTCGAATGGCATTGCGAAAGGCTCTGGGTATTGACCAATTGGAACCAGATATATTTTACAACCTCTTGCCTGTTACAAGATAGCCGCTTGGTAGAATGTTCTTGGGGTGGAAAGGTCCAAGATTGCCTTTTAAGGCAAAAGATTGTCCAAGATTTGAGTGGAAGGCCCAGATTGTTCTTGGGTTGGCAAGTTGCTGGAAAGGCTGAACGTGGAACGGCTCTGGGAAAGCATTGATAAGGACTCGTTTCTAAATCGTGGCCAGTACGGCTTCATGATAGGGGTTGCCATAGAAGATTGCATCTTAAATGCTCTTGCCGAGGTGGAAAGCGCCGACTGAAAATATGTTTTGGCTATTTTTATTGACTAGAAGCAGCATTTCCTTTCTTGTGTTGGAGTTCTGTCCTCTATGAGTTGGAACGCCGCAATTCCCGAAACTTTGCAGGCCGTGATACGGGACTATTTGTCCAACCACACGGCTTTGTTCAAAGCGCATCTAATTGTGGAAAAGGTAAGGAGAAGTCCACGGGGTTCCGTTCTTGGTCCCCTGCTGCGAAACCTGGTGTTTGACAGATTTCTGGGATTGACATTCCCAGACGGGGTCACGGCCCATGATTTCGCCGATGACTGTCTCCTTTTAGTTGTTGGTAATTCACGACCGCAGCTGGAAGAAAGAGCGCAAGCAGCCTTGTCAACCGCAGAGGGCTGGATTTTTCGGCAAAATTTAAGTATTTCTGTGCCCAAGACGAAAAATATGCTTCTCAAGGATGCAGAAAAATTTTCATACGATCGAAACCCCACATTAAGTATAAAGGCTGTGTAATCAGCCATGTTGACGAAATTTGTTTTACGATTATTCGATTACCAGAATGAGCAAATCATATAAAGATTTTCCCATCGTGAAGTGGTCATCAAACATACGGTTTCAATCACCTTGTGTTGTGCGAATTAACATGCCCAGATCAATGAAACCATGCCTTGTCTAAGATAAAATAGCATTATATCAGTCTGTCCATTGACAATATTATTTAAAATTCGGTCACAATAATTAAGTCATTTCAGCTTGTCCGATGTCTTAAGCTGTTGCACAGTTGTTACCCAATAAGGTTTCAACTTAAATCGTGAAGAATCTTTCGGAATGATGTGTATTTCATATCACTTTGTTGTTATAACTTATATATAGATTTTTTAGACCGGCTGAAATTCTTCTTTATATATCGACTTTGGCCTACGAAGTCCTAACCAAAGGTTACCTATTTCATTTTGCTTTTGAAACCGACTTGATAATATGTCATTTTTTAATCAAATTGTATACGCTGCTTTCGGAAATACTGGCATTCAGAAATTTTTCTGCGAATTTTGATGCGCTTCTTGAAAGAACCCAGGTCGCAGAGAAGCTTCCACTGCAGCAACTCTTTCCTGGATTGAATAAGCAAAAAAAATAAAATAAATAAAGAACGAATCTACACAACTGAAACTTGAACAATTTATAACTGACAAATACAGACAAGAGTAGTGACACTCAATCGTTATTGCGCCAATAAAAGCAACGACAGTAGTAACGTTAAAATTGACATTCAGATAACTGCAGTTCTACCCGGCTTGGTTCGGTTTTTAGCTTTTTACTCGATATTTCAGTAACAAATGATCATTTTATTTATTAGATTAAATAAACTTGGCCGGTTTCTCCTTTAGAAACAGTAACTTCTCAGCCTTTCTCCAGAAGGTTTGAATTTCGATTAGGCATTGCATATTGCATATTTACTCAATAATGTTTTCCCATACTTTTCAACCAAACGCCTTAAGCTTAATTATTAGTATTTAAATGTATTAATAATTTACTGTTGTTGCTTTTTTTTACCATATATATACTTTGGGTTATATTGAATTTTAATTAATTTTAATTTTTTTACCTGTCACTAGACATTCCAGTTGAACGAACAGGTATTTCCTCTTTTATCTTTGTAGGTTTTAACAGTATCATTATAATACAACTACACTTGCACTATATTATAATCAAATATTATAACTTTCTATGTTGATTACAAAGATTTAACCTAATATAAATCTCATAACGTCAAATATTTTTCATGATTTATTTAATGTTTATATTCTACACTACTCAGGCATACAACCACGCTTTTCCAAAACTGAAATTTTCTCCTCCGAATTTACTTTCAAATTAAGCGATCATTCATTTCTTTTTACAAAAAAGATTATTTATGATTAATTGTGACGTTATGGTGCGGACTATTTTGCGGATTAAACTTTTATTCGATAATTTGCCTACTACATAAAGTTTCTTTTTTATTTTAATATAAGACATTTTTAGTAATCTACATGAAACAGTATGGACAACTCCATCTTGAACATTATGCAAAAAATGAAATCAAAATACATCCCGTCAAATATTTTTCATGAATTATATAAAACGTATGTTAACGTTATAAAACATTGTTCACGCATAAAACCATGCTTTTTCAAAACAAAAATTTGTCTCTGAATTAATTTTAAAAAGTGGTATTCAATCATTTTTTAGGAGCAAGTATGACTTGATCTATATGGAACTCTATGGACAATTCCATCTTCAATTGTATTTAAAAAAATGAAATCAAAATCCATTCTGTCAAGCTTAAAATTTAATTCGATCATTTTCTACAACATGAACTTTCTTTCATATTTCAATCTAAGACATTTTTGTCAACCTAAAACTCCTATTCCCAAACATAATTATATTGAGCCAATGTTTTCTGTAAATCATTTATATACTAGATCTCAACGAGAGATATGTAATGAACAAAATAAATCACAATATATTTTTAAATATTAAATAGTATTCTTAATAGCGTTTCATATCTTAATCAATTCATCCTTTAGAATTTGTTCCAAAATCATTTGTCTCGTATTAAAATGATACGATATAATGAATATGATATGAAAATGTAATAATGAAATTGATATAGAAGAAAAGGAATCGATAAATTAACCCAGAATCGTTACTGTATTGTTTTCAATCGAAAACACAAAGAACTTTAACCATAATTTTACTGGTACTTAGACCGAACCAGTAGACCATACTGGATTCTGACCAGAATCGCATGTGTTTTCGATTAAAAATAAATCGAGTAATGATATGGGTTACTTAGTCAAGTACAATTTTGGAACCTGAAAACATTTCCACCACTCTAATAGGACAACAATAGTAATCGTTGTACTTTAATTTATGGTCATTATTTTTTTCTGTTTAGTACTGCTTATCTTTATTAGCTGCATTCTTTTGTCTCTTATTGACGTATTTTAAAACCACTCCAATGTCAAAATGTATTGAATTGATATTTTATATTTCTCTTAATATTTATGTAGCGTTTAGTCAGTGCCCCTCCCTTTACATTCTCCTCCCTGCCCCGATTGCATTTAAATAGGGACGGTATGGTGGAAGTCGTATAATCTGATGCTCGTATTTTTTTGTAGTTTATGAAAATGGTACCTTATTTTTGAATTTCTATGTGATTTAACTATGTCATATAATTTTGGTTTTAACATTACTTTATGTTAAAAATAATCTCTGTGTGTGTGTGTGTGTGTGTGTGTGTGTGTATTCAAAATTTTACCGCTTTATTTTTTCAAAGCACAAATAATATCGGCATGTCATTATATAGGTCCTCCTTTAAAATATAGGTCTATAAAATATATATAAAAAAAGACGTGGGTGTGTGTGTGGGTGATGATGGGTGGATGGTTATCTTTCTTTTTTTATTTATATCTTACAGATCCTGAGAGAGATGGATGATGGTCGGAATGTTCCCCCCGAGACTGAGTAAATGGCGGGTTCGGTCTCGGGGCGGTGAAGAACGGTGAGGGAGGTTCAGTTGGTATTGGGCAGGTTATTTTACGCTTAATAAGACCTTGGCGGAGCCTGTTAGCCTGGGGTGGATAGCTTCCTGGCTCCGAGCTCGACACACCCTACGATGATCCCGTGGTGGAGTGCGTAAATGGAATTCCTTCATCATCGACAAAAAGAAAAGAAGTCTTTATAAAATAAATTTTTCATAAATAATCGAAAAAAATGAGTTAGACTTAACCTAAAATTTTATGCATAAAAAACTGGCGAAATGTAATTTTCTAAAAGATTTTACACTTTAGATAATTTTCTGCCCCTCCTCAAAGTTACATCTTACTTAACAGGTAACACCATATTTCCAGTTGCATCGATGTATAACTTCATTATTAATATCTTATACCGAGGGGTGTCGCTAGGGCCCCCTCTGGCAAGTACGATAACTCGGCAGAAAGACGGTGACGCTACATCTGTAATGTTAAATAGGGTTTAACATTTTGTAATGTAATAGAGTTTTTTCGACACCTTTCGTACCTTCAAACTCATTTTATTAAATAAATAATAATAATAATTTTAGTCACATGAATTGTATTTTAAAATCTTGAATAAAAATGTAATCTTATGCAAAAAGTATTTCGAGTAATATTTCCAGAATAACTATAAAAATATTCAGATTTCAGAAGTGGTCCAGTCGGAATCAGCTGATCCTGATCGGTGAAGAACGACTCAACAGATTTTCATCAAATTTTAATATACTTATCTAAAGTTCATTAAAACTGATGTATTTTTGAAAAATATGAGCCTCGCAATTTTATACTTAGCCGTATATAAATATGAAATATTGGAAAAGCGTATTGTATGCGTGAATAGTTTAGAATATAAATATTAAGCAAATCATGAAAATCATTTGATACTATTTGTTATTTATATATAAATACACACACACACACACACACGCACGCACGCACGCACAAGTTATCTCTAATGTAAAAACCGTTTCATTATTAAAAAAAAATTTTTCTGAAAACTGTATAAATATTTTTTATTTCTCTTAAACTGCGAGAGTCACCTCTGTCATCAAGTTTGTATAATGACAGAAATTTTTTTAAAGTATATTAAGTTATTATAAGGGACCAGTTGTAACGATTTGTAAAAAAAACTAAACCGTTTGTAAAAATTAAAACTGTAGAACATGATCCTCATTTAAATTAAAGAACTAAAAACACAAACTCGTCACGAATAAAGGCGATTTGTAATAGGTAAGAAGACAAAAGAATTCAATCGTGACGTGTGATAACGTATCATAAAATACATTTTTTTTATAATCGCTAATATTAAATTTAGAAAAAGAAACAAGTGCATTTATTTAACAACAATTGGGGAATACCTAAATAACAATCATTTTTTGGTATGACATGAAATTATGCCTATGTTAAACGTTAAACTCGTCAATATTAAATTAACCCGTTGGCTATTAAACTCGGCATTAACACTAGCGGTTAATGGAGAAATAAACTTGTTTATTTATCCTCCACTTTATTCATTATAAGCAGTTTATGATTTTTATTACATAAAAAAAACATTTATGATCAACTTAGATAAATAATCACATTCCATTATAAATAATCTATCCAGCTATTTTTAATCTTTACTGATAATATTGTTTTATACGATTTTCTGGATATATCTCATCAGTGAAATAAAGTTTTACTTTATTTTTAGATTTAAATGATTCAACAGATTGTAAACTGAATTATAGTTCGGGAGTTGATCTTATATAGTCCCTGACCGACCTGTCTTTAGTCATTACTGTTAGTTCAACTACAAAAACCAACCGGTTAAACATATTTATAAATCAGTTTAAATTATGAGAAAAATTTGAAATTTTCTCATGGTAAAAAATGTATTTTTTTTTTAACATTTAAAAAAATGAAATAATTTTAATTAACTATTACTTCCAAATTATTACGAATTAAATAAAAATAGAAATCAAATGGTTTTGTGTAATTTATTCATGATAATTTTCCTCAAAAAAGATTTTTCATGTCTTGACGTAAGGTTATTGTAAATCTTGACGCTTCATAACTTCCTCTAAACAAAAAACATAATTTTAGTATTGAAAAATTCGGGAAGGAAAGTATGTGCGATAATGATGATAATAATAACAATAAAATCTCTTGAAAATCTCTGAGATTATAAAATAAAACCAATCAGATTTAAGGAAGTATTATCTGTTGTATATCTAAATATTATATGATACTGGTATATGACCAGCGGTTAAAATAGAAATCTCTCCATAAATTAATAATACCCGCTCTTATACATTTAAATGATAAAATAATTAGATACTATTATTTATAATAATAAAGAACCTTACCCGTATTTCACTGCAATTCATCTATCATATTTTACCTTCTGATTTTTGGCCATTTTTGTAGCAATTCGTTTGAATAAAATGACATTCAAATAACTTTTTATGGAAGATGTTTATCTTTATGAGATTTATTAAAATAACTTAGTTCAAAATACACTTTTATTGTAATTCTCCATAGTAAATATAATAAAATTCTATTATTATCCATATAATTTACTGATTTATAACCTCGAAATCATTTTGATTTAAACATCATGTCCTATTTGTCAACAACTTAAAGTTATATGGTTAAAAAAAATTCCGAAAAGAAGGGAATACCATCTGCTGATCTCCGTAGCGGAATGTTAGCGTTTCGGCCTTTTATCCCGGTTCCCGGATTCGAATCCTGTTCAGACATGGCATTTTTCATACGATGCAAAATTTCCATGCATTTTCATATTCCCATGCAGAAGCATATGACAAAAAAAAAAAACAAAGCTTATGTGGTTAATTAATAATAAAAAAGTATCTTTCTATGGAAAATAATTATTCTACTAAGGTATCATATTTTGACACCCCAAAATCTTGATCAGTTCTAACCAAAATTAAAAACAAACATCACCAATAATCCATACTCAAAAATCATCTGACAAAATTTCATAAAAATGGACAAACCAGTCTTAAGATAATAAAAAAAAAATCTTATGAATAACACATGCCTTACTTGTACGCGTATTAAATTACACAAACACATATAAAATTTTATTTTATTAATAACTTCTGATATTTTTTATTTATTTTTCATTTTAATTTATCGTATATATGTTTTCACAATCGGAGGTTAATATATTATAAATCAATATATTTAATTTAAAAATAAAAAATTAAAAAAAAGAAAAGGATATGAAGTCTAGTTCGAATCAATGTGCCTTCCCTTGTAAGATCCAAATATTTCATTAATTAAAATTTATTTGGCTATTACTATAGAACCAATGAAAATAAGTACCATTTATTACACTTTCTCTCAATGAGGGCTTATTACTGCAGTTAAGAAAAAGTTCAAAATTCAATTTTTTTTTTAATTTTGCTTTTTTGGACACTTTTGGTTCAGTCAATTGCAATGAAAAGGGGAGGTGCACAACTAGATTTTACAAGAGTCCCAAATCTAAAATTTCAACATTTTGCGGCTAATCGTTTTCGAGTTATGCGAGATACGAACGTACTTACAGACGTCACGCTGAAACTAGTCAAAATTGCTTCTGGAATGGTCAAAATTAATATTTCTGTAGAAATCTGAAAACCGAAGTTTTTTCACGGTTACAGTACTTCCTCGTATTTAGTAGAAGGAAGTAAAAAGAATAATTAATCTTAAAAAAACACAAATAAACAAAAATAGCCTATTTGATATGTATAATAGATACATAATGAAGGTAATGGAATCATCCAATTAATCTTGAGGTGTTCATTAAATCCAGAAAAGAAAAAAAGAAAAAGTTTTTTTTGTCTTTTTTAGAAATCATTCTCCAAATTTCATTAAAATTAATCCATACGGTTTTCATATATCACTAAAAAGAGGCCAACACGCATACACCGTTCGGTAATTTTTCAACATTAAAATTATGTTTCTTGATTTGAGAGGGTAAAGAAGCATTAAGATATGTAAAAACCCGTACAGATTAAAATTCTTTACAGAGTGATTCACGAAGAATGCTACAAATTTTCAGGACACACCTTTTTTTTTTGTTAACGAAGAGTTGCGAAGGAATGCATTTACGCACGCCCCATGGGGTCATGAGTCATCACAGGGTGAATCGAACTCGAACGTGGGACAATAATTGTCCCAAGCTAGTCAACATCTAGCGAACTTAGACGGCTAAGCAGGCCCCACCGAGGCGTAACCTGCTCCCTACTTACTAAATCTCCCTCGCCGCTCTTCTCCGCCCCGAGACCGGACCTGCAACTACACAACAGCCATACCTGTGTTATTTGTGTAGGTGTTATGTGTGCTCGTACTCACGTCAAGGGGCCAGGAGTCCCCGTACATCATCACTGTCGCCCACCTCCATGGAGGCGCACGACAGCTCAGTAGAAGGCTGTCCTGTCTCCCGACCCCTTCCTGTAAGTGTCTGCGCAGCCAAGTCTACCCTAGTCAATGTGAGAAGGAGTACCCGTGCTTTATCACTGCATCCTAGCTCCATACGCGGGAGACAAGTTGCATCTCTGCAGAGAGCTGTCCCTTCACATGACTGCCAGCCGTCTTTCAGTCGCCCCATTCTTCATCTTCTTCATTCTTCATCCGAAATATTGATGTTACGTAACGTCTGATCTTCGTTCACCCATCCATATTCCGCAACATGGTTCCCATTGCCTCTAAGTCCCTTCAGCAAGGAAGCCTGCACCCCATTCGTGCCAGGACTCTTTGCAGGGTTCACACTCCTTATGGCGTACCTGAATGGCAAAGCGAGGACCATCCCCAATCTCTGCATCACAGCAATCACTTCGAGTCAATATAAAGCGTTCGCCAATAGCGCAATCAATCGTTTCTTTAGCTAATAACGGGGGCGGAGGACCAAACCTCTTCATCAGTATTTTGTACGCCTTCCCCCACGGATCGTCATTCAACTCGGACACCAATTCCTTCGATCGATCCCTTTTGGAGCGTTTTATGGCGTACGCATATTCGTTTCGTGCTCTCCTGTAATTGAGGAAGACCTCATTGTCTCCTAGTTGCGCCTGCAGCTAGGAGACAATCTTCTAACACGTCTTTGCTACAATCTTCTAACACGGGATACTTCCATCTGCAGCTGGCCTATCTCAGAGGGCCACTAGTAGGCTCTTCGTCTTTCTCTATCGTTCGCAAGTCGTATCGTATCCGACTCCTCCGCTATAATCTGTTGTACAGTCGCCGGGTCTGATATAGGACGAATATCCACCCGGTGCGGGACAGATTGTACAAACTCCTCCACTTGAACCGCGGTCGGCTTCCAGTGCCTCTTCCGTTGTTCATGGCGAAACTCCCTGTCTCCCACAGCAAAGCTAATTCCTTTGTTGTCCTCCGTGCCACAAAGTCTACCGTACCACAAACCAAAAAGTCTTCGTGTCTACCGTAACATTTCGGCGAAGGTGGCTGAGGTAATTGCTGGCACCCCCACGATAGAGTTGATAGCAAGACAGCGAATCGTATCTGACAGGGACACCAGCGGGGGACGTTTCAACAAAACTACTAGAAGAATAGTAAGAGGCCTGGACGGAGACCATCGTCGCCGTATGGACAAGACATCTAATTCCTACACTAGGCCTCTGGTTGGGGAGGTGGACTACTACCTCTCCCAATTCCTCACTGGCCACGGGGCTTTTAATGAATGTCTTCACAGATTTAAGCGTCGTGACTGGAGTAATTGTATGTACTGTGGAGAGGTAGAAACATCAAACATGCGATTCTACAGTGTCCTCATTGGGAAGTAGAGAGAGTCACCAACGGGATTACCGAAACATCTCCAAAGGAAATAATTGTGACAATGCTGTATAACGTAGAGAGTTGGGACAAAGTACGCCTACTGGTCACAATAATAATCAAAAAGAGAGAAGAAGAACTGACGTGGGACGTGTGACTTTAGGGCGGATCGGGAGGAGGGGACAGCTCCCTGTAGAGTTGCAGTCCTTTGACTGCGGGGATTGCCCGGATTGCGGGGATGGTCCGGGGATTCCCCAATCCCCGGACCTCGGAGCGGTCAAGCACACCTACATTTACATGGAGGAGCCGAGGGGTGGGGACAGCCTTCTGCTGAGTCGCCATCCGTCCCGGTTTCGGAATGAGCGACAATAATGACGCACGAGGACTCCCTCCTTCTCGTCGTGAACACATACACGTACACATTTACACGAAGAAAAAAAATTAACACACTGACAAATACACGTTGAGAAGAGAGAGCCTAACAAGACGAAGAAGAGGATCCGAGGTTACCCCAGACAAATCTTCCCGAGGCCGCGTTATGCTTAATTGCGGGTCCGGTTTCGGGGCGGTGAAGAGCAGTAAGAGAGGTTTAGTCGGTATAGGGCAGGTTATTAACATCTAACAACACCTTGGCGGAGCCTATTAGCCTGTTAGCTAGCCCGGAACGGAGAGCGTCCTGGGTCCGAGCTCGACACAACACCACGGAGTGCGTAAATGGCATGGAGTGCGTAAATGGCATTCCTCCATCATCGAAAAAATAATTCCTTTGTGGTCGGACACAAATTCTTCTTCCAGAACCATCCAGTCTCGTAGCAAAGGGGGTCCCGCGTTATTTATAAGGGTCAGGTGTATAACTGATCCCAACCCTCTCCCAAGAAAGGTCACAAAGCCATGAGTACCTACAGAGACCAGGTTTACTGAGCTGAGGGCTGCCGCCAGCTTAACCCCTCTAGGTTTAGTTACCCTACCGCCAAGCGCGACGGCCTCAGCATTGAAATTTCCCAAGACAACAACGGGTCTCGGTGCCTCCCTTATTGTAGTAAGCAAATCGTCTAGGAAGTCACTGAACCTTCCATCATAACAATTAGGTGAAACATAAGCTGCTACCATAGTCAGCGATATCAGAAAAACAGTGAGTATCCCAACACCAACTCCAGTCCGTGTAGTATCCAGTCTGCCAGAAACCGGCACAAACGCTACGTCACCAGATCTATCCATTAACTAGTTATTGCTTTCAAATAAAGTCCGATTCGGCTCCAGGTTAAACAGCATATCATAATCTCTAATCTTCACCCAACTCAAAACGAGGTTGTGTGACACCCTCCTCTTCCCTACATTTATCTGTAGGCACTTCATCGCCGTTGTAGGTGACCCCCATTCGCAACCTGACAGGGTAACCCGTGTGCACCTGTCGCTACCCATGCGGTGCCCCAACTGTCTACAATCCAAACATTTGCATCCCTGAGTGCAGGCCGCTTCCCTCTGAGTCGAGCTGCCACAGCGGAAGCACAAATCCGTTCTATCGGGTCCGTCGCACCGAGAGGACGAGTGCCCCGGACGCCAGCATCGGAAGCACTTCATCTCTTCCCGTAACTGTTCCAATCTGCACGAGTTCCAACCGACAATCAGTCTGCCAACTTCGTTCAACCTCTCCGCAACTTTTCCCTCATCGTCTTACCGTATGCATACCGTAGCGACGATACCTCCACCTGCGTTTGTTAGTCAGTGGCCTGTCTCACCGCATCTATTATATTCCGTTCCATTACATCTATCCATCCCCTTCACCGTGAAAGCCACCGTACGGCGATCGTTTGGGTTATCGGCAAGTACGGCGTTGGTAGCCGTTCCTCCAACCGCTGTAGCAAGTTTGCCTTGGTATTGGATCCGTCTTTCACCCTCAATTGCAACTCGTTTTCGTTGCCATTCCGTACTGACACTATCTCAGTTGCCTGGTAGTTCCCCACTCCTGCTTTAACTAGTTTGAATAAACTATTTAACGTATTAATTATTACTGCGTACGTGGTCCCCAACTTGCATACTGTTACTAGGGACGAGGGGGGCCTATCGGTTGGGGGACCGGTCGTTCCTCCGCCCCTATTAAATGTAAATTCAAAGTATCAGCATGTCCATTATCTCGTCTGGCCCAGTATTCCAGAATCTTCATCATGGTTTATCTAAACTCATCATTGGAGACGCAAAACCGCAATTTACGGTCGCTCATATTTATAATTTTGGTCAACGCGTCCATGGTATGCGAAATCATATTTTTCGCCTCATCATCTATCACCAAAGCGAAGACCAGACCGTTGTCTTCATCTTCCCTCCCCCGGTAAAGATCATCGATCCTCCGGGTATCCTTGATCACACTCCCGCTCGGGATTGACAGATCAGTGTTAATTCTTCTTTTTATTTCCAAGGACCAGTCAGTCAAGACCCGGGAAAAGTCGTTCCTGAAGCCTATTGTACGCTTTGTTAAGAATATGTTCTTATTAGCATTCTTCAGAAGGTCCTCTTGCATCGCCTCCACCCGAAGGAACCTCTCTGGTGACCACCTGGTATTCCCGAAGCCCGTGTTTCTCTTCTTCTGCGAGAGCAGATTCTATTCTTTCTTGCGTTCGTAGACGGTCTATACTCGGCGCCGGAAAGTCTGCTTGGCACGTCTTATCCGCTTGACTCCTAGAGCAGTAGTAGTCTCCGTAGTACAGGAACTACCTTTTCTGCACAAGTCCAGATCTGTTTGGCTGCCGTCCGTATGACCTTTTTTGTATTTCTATTTTTCTTACAGAGCTCATCCATATTAATTACCGCATTAAATAATTTTTCCAACACCACAGCTGCGTCAAGTTCTTCCGTTAGAATATTGTTCCTCGTCTGAGCCACATGATGCGCCACCTCCCTAGGTCTTCTATAAAATTCATTACTGAGGACACATGAGCTCCTGCCCTCTCCGAATCTGAGCTATCACCGGGAGTATTTTGCCGACGTTTTGGTCCTTCCAAAGGCGGGGAACGGGACTTGGTTCTCTTCTTTCTACGTCTAGGAACTTTCAAACATTCTTGTTCCATAACTGTATCACATTCAATGTCATCATCTTCCGTTAGCATTTCCTTCTCACTGTCGTCTTACGAGGAACAAGGGTCCCCTTCCCCCATTGCGATTCTCTTGTGGGTATCACGAATGACCTCCCTTCTCCGAGTTCTAACTCAATAATTACTATTAATATTATTTAATATTAAATAACAATTAGTACCACCGATGTACAGAGCAATTTTCCACTACCAAATCCATCAACGGGTCTTGTTACTGGAATCGGAAGAAAAAATTGCAGTATAAAATGTAAACAAACATATAACGAAGGGAAATTTTAAAAGAAAAATTTCCCTTTTTAAAACAGCTGACAGTTTAAAAAAAAAATAGATTTAATTATGCTGTAATAAGATACCAATACAAACCACCGTAGTTTTAATAGTAAATAGCAACGCCATAAACAGTCACCTAGCAACCCAGATTTATTTACGTTACTATGCAAAAAGCAAACAAATCATAGACTACAATGTTTAAATTACTTTTTTAACCACCGCTTCAATCAGAAACAGTTAACTTAGTTAATATAATAAATAACATTATAAAAAAAACTGCTCACTTATATCAGGGAAAAAAACAATTATCACACATAAACGAAACAATAAAAAGAAATAGTCGAGTATTATAATACTCGAGTAAAAGTAAAAGTATTGTACTCACAGTACTGGAGTTAAAGTACTATACTACTATAAGTCGAGTAAAATAGAACCAGTAGGACACGGTAGGTGTGCTCTGCTGGTTCTATTTTACTCAAAATCAAATTTTCTACAATTGTTTTAAAACCTTTATATGTTTCTATTACCCAGGTAAAAAAGTCATTTTACATCAGACACAAAATAGTGTATTTTCAACCCAATCTTGTGTTTTTTAAACCAGAAAAATACATAATTATTCAGGTCAGATTTCATATAAAATCACTAAATTTACTCCTTAATTTGCGTTTCAAAAATTATAGTCTGAGCAGATAAATCAGGGCAAAAGTTTTCTGTAGCCGAAACTCGCTAACGAAATATTTCCGAACTTATGTCAACATGATCTTTGTTCTTTGTTTTTACCAGTAGAATACGTCCTGAAAATTCTATAAATCACATTCTTCGTGAAGATATGTAATACACAATTTATTTCTTCAGTGTAACTAACTATATAGCTAGAAAGAAATATTTATTTATATATTAACTTTGTATTTTATTTTCTCTGTTTTTTTTTTTGTCTTCATATTTCAGCGTAATAGAAATAATTTATCTTATTTTTAATGATTTTTAAAAATTTCTTTTATAGATTAATATAAACAATGCAGTTGCATAAAAAGTAATTTGGTCCTTTGCTTTTCATCCCTTCTGTGATGCATATGCTGCTTTTTACCGAATTATGAAACTATGAAATTTTTATATATTAATATATATAATATAATATATGTATCCGTAAAGAGACTAAAATCTAAATTTAAGTTTTAAATACATGTATAATATTAACAATTAAATAATTTTATTTATTATTACAGTAATTAATAAAACAGAAAACCCTCTACTTATTCATATAGGTTAAATAAAGTCAGTTTCTTAATGTAAATATATTTAAGCTAATTTCCTCAAAGCCCATTAAAAACTAGTACTTCAGGAATTTAATTAACATGATATTGTTTGTATAGCATATGTAAGGTTATTTATTACATATAAGTATTACACGTAAGGATTAATAATTTTTACTTGTTATAAATTATCAAGGATTACCTGTCACGTTAGCTACTATTAATAAATCAGAATTGGTCATACGAATATATAACATGATACCAGAAAGCCTATTAGTTATTCGTTACTGGTTCTTGCGATGCATATTCGTCTATAATAATTTATTTAGTAGCCATGTTATAAATCATTAAAAAGGAATGCGAAAAATTTTAGTATTAATGTAATTATAATAACACATACATACTTTCTAATATATTAGTGTAAATTTATACTGTAATATAATAGTAGTTCGTAATTTCTACATAATTGTAAATGTTTTGTCCATTATTAACAATCTGGTTCTGTTTAGGTTACTCGAGAGAAAGAAAGAAGTATATATTTCTATACATATGGGTAGATAGATAACAGATAGAAAGATGTGGAGTATTACAGTCTCTTTTACTTTATGTATACGATTAGGTTACATCCGTAATCGTTACTATACAACGCAGACTACCAGTATTAAATGCAATAAATTTAAATCTTTATTTGTCATGTAAAATCCGTTAATAAAAACATGCATAACCTTGAGCGGATGAGATAGTTCTGTCTGAATGGGTTTTGTAAATTATGGATTAGATTATTTATAATGCAAGAGAGATGTATAAATAATCGTATTAATGCATAAAAGTCGTATGATAGACATCCTGCACACTGGAACGTTTAATAAATTTAAAAAGTGATTCGTGATTTATACTGTTTTCGGCCTAAATAGACAAGTCAATCCCACTTATTTTAGTTATAAAATAACTAAAATAGAGTTATTTTAGTGTAATAGAGAAAGAGTGAGAGAAAGTCACAGCTACTATCGATTCGTTAGAAATCGTTTTCGCTATCTTTTGTCTGCATTAATTATCACAGTTATCTACAGTTAAATCACGTCTATAGTTTTCTTATATAGTCTACAATTATTATCAATAAGTGATGCGTAATTTTCAAACCAGCCTAGATGTGGGATAACTGTTTACGTAATTAATATAGGGTAATTTTTAAATTGAACGCACTACAATTCATGTTGTAATACAATGATCAAAATTTTAATTATTTAAATTTTTTTTAAATGTTAAAATCGATAAAATGTGAAATATTAAAATTAAAATGTTAATTTCTATTAAATATATATTATTAAAACGTTTTATTTAAATGTGAAATTTAATAAAGAGTTTTAGAATTTTTTGCTTGTAATCATGTTAATAATTAAATATTTTTAGAATAAATATTCAATAATTTTCATGAAAAATTACTAGTATTGCACTCGGTGCAGATGGGACCTGGTAAACGAAATTTTTCACGATTACAATACTTCCTTGTACAAGTAAAAAAAAGATCACATTAAAAATAAATAAATAAAATTATATAGCTAATGTTTCATGAAGAAAAGGAATAAATTTCACAATATATTCTATAAGAGAAAATAGAAAAAAAAATTATATAAACATGGATGGGTACAAAAACGATTTGTTTTTGAGTTATAGCTAGCGAAAAATTTCATCCTGATTTCTGAACTAAGAATAAAATAAAACCACATTGAAAATATTCAGACTAAATTAAGAGATATTTAGTATTTGATAGGTTTTTAACCTACTACGGATCTGGTAGGATTCCCTACCAGATCCCTAGTAGGAGAATGACTAGAAGAGAGCTTCCGTGAACCATCGAAAGGATGGTTCCCATCCGTTTCTCAGATGAGAGAACTCATCCGTCTCGGAACGGATGAGTTCTTCGGAGAGGGAGGTTTGGTCGGTATGGGGCAAGTTATATTATGCCTAACAACACCTTGGCAGAACCTGTTAGCCTGGTTGCTAGCCTGGGACGATTAGTGGCCTGGATCCGAGTCCGACACACCCATACTGGCGTGCGTAGATGGCATTCCTTCACCTCCGGACACAAAAAAAAAATAAAAAAAGAAGGTTTTTAACCTAAAATATTGAACAAAACAGGTCCCATAAAACATTCCTATTTGAGAAACCTATCGTACAGCATAAAAATTAATGTCGAAATGTTTTAGGTTTTACATAATAACAACTTTGATAGATTGCCATTAAACAAATCCAATCTTCCAACAAAGTTTGTAGAAAATTTAATTCTGATAAAATTTGCCTAAGTAATCGATTGAAATTGAGAAGTGTTTAAGAGATATTAATTTTATTGAATCCAAAACGAAACTTCACAGAAAAATAGTTCATTATAAATTAAGTATTAAAATATGATATGTATATTATAATATTTTTAATACAGTGCTGAGAAATATTTTTTAAATAGCAATAAATTTAAATAATGCTATTAAACTTTCCCGTCTAGATAGCGCTATAGCAGAGCTATAGCTTTAGAAGGGAAGTATTGTTATCGGTCCAGTTTGGGCATATGCAGTTTTTACCGGATCTTGACATTTGACACCTAAGGAAACCAAAAAACCGTATGGCAATTTTCCGGATGTGAATGTTCGTATGGATAAGTGTGTGTTTGGTGTTGGCTTCTAAATCACCCTCTACCTCCAGAACTATTCGACCGATTTTGACCAAACTTTGTCAGATTACTTTACAAGAGATATTGATGCAATTAAATTTTCAACTCAAAAGGTTAAAGGGTGAGGCTGTAGATCAAGATCACTCTCAGTATCTTGAAATTTCACTTGATTAAAGTCATATTTTTCTTAAACACATTTTTAAATGATTAAGAAATAACAGTATTTATAAAAAGACACAACGCTGATTTTATGATTGTTTCTGAATTCTAACAAATTCACTCAGCTTGTGGTGGCTCTTACTGTATGGAGACGTGGCTCTCAGAGACCTCTCTTACTATGACTCCATCTATTACTAGATGGAGACTCTTTCGTCGAGAGGAAGAAATAGTGGCTATTCAGCTAAATAAAGCCATTCTCGTAGGGGTTTATATATCCCCTAATTGTGGTCTAATCGAATTCAGCGAGAAAATGGGAGACCTTCAAAGAGTGACATCTAGCACAAATAAGAAGTCTATAATATTGGGAGATTTTAACGCTAAGGCGATCTCCACTAGCAGCAATTACAACACGCGTAGAGGAGATATTTTAATGGAACTAATGTATAGGCTTTTTCTGTAATGCCTTAACGACTGCACTCAACGTTCTCGGCCCGAGAGCACTCCAGCGTGCTTGATCTTGCCATTGTGGATGACAGATGGCGTAACGGTGTGTGTTCATGGAATATCCTTCAAGAGAATACCATCTATCTGCCCTCCTGACTGTGAGTGACTTAAGGATTACAACTAAAGACAAGGCGATCCCGCCAAGATTCAAAATTCGTCAAGTCGAAGTAGTGGTCGATAAAGTGGCTTATAAACTAAGAGCTGGGAATTTTACACCAGATTACTTTAGAGATACTGTTAAGAAAGAGATGACTCGGGTACTAAGGTCTCGGGATACTAGAAAACCTGTTTATTGGTGGTATGCAGATATAGCGGGTCTTCTTAATGAGCTAGAGCAAAAAAGGAGGATAGCACAAAGATTGCGTAGAACAGATGGACAGCAGATGGACGATACAAGGAAGGATTTTAAGGAGGCCAGAAAAAAGCTCAATTATAAGATGAAGGAAACTAAAAAGAAGAAATGGTTCGAGCTGTGTGCCGAACTTGAGAACGACGTATGGGGCATGACCTATAAAATAATTATGAAGCGTATTGGTAGAAAGATTTACTTTCTGAAGAGGATGCTAAGATCGCTCGACGAGGCTGTTCGCTAGAGCTGAAACGCATATTGTGTCACCAAGGAATTTGAGAGTAGGAGTTTCTCGCTTCAAAATTTCATATGCAATAAATAGATTAAGAAATGCAAGTAGTCCAGGACCTAACAGCATTCCTGCCGTAGTGCTTAAGGAGCTGTTTAAAAAGGTCCGAGAAGAAATGCTGAGATTATTCAACAGTCAGCTGGAAAACGGACTCTTCCCTGATCGCTGGAAGGAATCACGGATGGTTTTTATTCCTAAACAAGGAAATGAGATTATTGGGGCAGAAGTGAGGCCACTTTGCCTACTAAATACAGTTGTCAAGGCAATGGAAAGGCCATAGCCGTGAGACTCGTTGAGGAATGGAAAGAACATGGCGGCCTACACGAGAATCAATTTTGATTCACGCAGGGAAAGTCCACAACCAAGCTGTCAATATGGTGGTTAGTTGGAGAAGGAGATTATTATTTCTTTTAGGGCGAAAAACGCTTACGCTTTAACATCGTCCGGGAAGGAGATTATGATTGGGTTACTCGGAAGACCAGGGGCATTCCGGCTGTAGTCCTTTTGGATGTCCGAAATGCCTTTGGCTCGGTCCCTTGGGACATAGCTATTGCTGCGCTAACCAACAGAAGTGTTGGTACATATTTTATTAAACAAATTGCCCAGTATCTGAGCACATGCGGTCTACAGTCAAAACTCTAGAGGGGACATTGAACTGGCAAATCTTTGGAGGAGTCCCTTAAGGCTCTGCCCTAGGACCCTGATTTGGATACTGATTTTTGATTGTGTTCTTAGGCTAAGACTACCTCATGCGGTCAACTTGATTGCCTATGCGGACAACTTGGCGCTGATGATAAATGGCAAAGAGGAGAATGAAGTAGCCGATAAGGGTAATATCGCCCTCGCGCTGATTAGTGACTGGATGCATGCTATGGCTTAGGAATTTCACCTGAAATATCCAGAGTTATAATGTTGACTGATAGAAGAAAGTTAAATGATATAGCCTTAATAATTGGTGGAACAAGGATTTAGTATGTGGACTCAGTGAAATACCTTGCAGTCAACATTGACAAACATTGCAGATTTAGTAATCACGTTCTAAATATATGTAAGAAAACTGAAAACTCAGTGAGGGCTTTCAGTCGCCTGATGTTTTCTCAGAACGTCCTGGGAGTGGCTAGTAGACGCACAGTTATGTCCTCGGCGACGTCTATTTTATTATATGCTGTGCTGATATAGGGATCTGCAACAGATATTAAAAGAAACTAATATAGACTAATTAGTACACACAGAAAAGGTGTTATTGGGTGTTCTCTACTCATACAAGATCGTCTCGTACGAGGCTGTATGTGCAATCGCGGGAGTACCTCCTATAGATTTACTTATTATGGAGCGCACTATGAGATTCAACGGAATGTGCAGGCCAGAGGCTAGAAAAAAAATTGAGGAGAAATGAAAAAATAGGTGGAGTAGCAGAGACAAAGCCATTTGGACAAAACGACTGGTTTCGGACCTTTAATTTGGTAATTTGATAATCGGTTGCTTTAATTATTACTTGCACCGGTTTGGAAGGAGAGCTTCTCCCAATTGTCTTTATTATAATAACGTGGATACTACTGAACACACTCTCTTCATTTGTTCCAAATGGAGAGACCCAAGGGAACAAGAGGGCTAAGGGATCAACCCATCTCACGCCAGAAAGAATGACTAAGTTCATGTTGGCCTCTGTTGTGAACTGGGCAAGAATAGAACGATTAGCTCAAACTATCATTAGAAGTAAAGAAGATGAGGACAGGTGCAGGGGTTAATAATTACTAATTGCTGCGTCTTTGAGAAGGGGTGGATACCCCGAGTTGGAATTGGCACACCAAGTGCCAATTCCGATGATCGGCTGGGGACTCCGTAAGTTTCTCCTCGCTTATAGACTAGATATTTAATCGGTGCGAGGAAAAAAAATTTATATATATATATATATATATATATACATAAATATGAAGGAGTTAAGACCGTGACCCGGGGGAGGTGCGGAACTCTGGATGTTATTTTCGGGCCAAGAGTTCCTTGCCACTGAAGTTTGAGGCAAGGCGAAAAATTAAAAGAGAAGATCCGAGTCCGGGGGGCAGACTGACCTACCATGCCAGACGTACAGCTGGTAGCTGGGGAGGTCCGCCTTTCAGGCCAGGACACACCTCTGGGGTGAGCTATACTTTACTGGATGTCCGGTCCAGGGGTGCAGGGAAAAAAATTTGCAAAACAATATTTTTCAAAATCACACTCCTCTCCAAAAAATGTTGTGCTCTCTCGAACTCGATGTGCTACGTCTCTCGAACTCGTTCGCCCGGTTGACTCGATACCTGGTGCGGTAAGCCTCGCGGCTGGTGCTACTTACCGCACCGATAATAAAGTCACAACCACGTGAGTTAAAGTACTGTATGCGTATACGAAACAAAATTATTACATTTAAATAAAATTATAAATATTCTAAATTAAGTTGTGTGTGTAAACCGTGCATCAGAAACAACCTACGACGGGAAAGTTCTTTATCTGTGGTGTTAGCTTTTTTTTTAATTTAGTTCTTCTTTTCGTTTTTGATCATTAATTTTGTTTTATAAATTTTTCAATATTGACACGATTCATGTATGGTTGAAAGTTATTGTAGAGTATTTCCCAATTTTTAAAATATTTTACTCGTTCAGTTTATTGGCAATTTAAGGAAGTTATTGTAAGGCAGACTTAAAAACTGGGTTTTGTATGGTCAATTTTTTTGAGTTTTACAATAATTTTCACAAAAATAATTACAACTACAGTTTTTTCATCTGTTTTATCTAATTTTTCGGCTTAAAACCCATAATGAAACTATCAAATTTATGTCTCAGTTTAAATTATAAGAATTTTAGTATGGTTTTTATTATACCCACAAAACAGAAATCGTGGAAAGCTGTGGCAAAAAAATGAAATTTTTCACGAGCTTGAAAACGAAGAGTTTTCGAAAATCCTTATTTATATTAATTTTTTTCTTTACTTCATTTGTAAAACATAACCTGAATTGCTTCCATCTCTAAGTGAGACACCTTTATAATACGAAATAATTAATAAATAGAATTTCTAAAAGTAAGAATAAATATTGTTTATGTGTAAGAAATAACTAAATAGTTATAACAGTCATAAAGTAAAAACGTATGTTGTGATTCGGTTACATATCAGAAAAAGATATTGTACTTTTATCATCAGTTTCACATAAACTGGTTTAAGTTCGTTTGCGCATGTAGTGGATGGAAAAATGTAACTTATATAAGTAATTGTTAAATCTACGCTACAGTAGAATCAATGATACCTGTCTTTACAAAAGGTGTATATTACTATCGTCATGAATATATATATTTTATTTTTTTTGCTTAATGATGTCTTCACATAAGCTTGAAGCTTGTGCATGGGATGGAAATGGAATTTTGTAACGTATGAAAAATACTATGCCTGACCGGGATTCGAACCCGGGACCTCCGGATGTTCTGCTCATCTAGCTCTGCATTGTCAGTTAATTTTCAATTTATAAGTATTATATATTAAATAAAAAATTCTGCTTTAAATTAATTACAAAAGTATTAAATCAGCTTCATATTTTATTTCTAAAATCAATAGTCTAATACTTTTTTTTTAGGGTTTTACCCAACAATTACAATCAACAATATTTATCGTTAATTCTCGGCTTACAATAGTAAATAAATCGGTCAATTGTGAAAGTAATACTTTGATACAGTATAAAAAAGAAGATTAAGATAAACATTTAAAAATATTGAAATAAAATTTTTTATGTTTAAAAATGTAATTAAGTAAACAAAAAAAAAAAAAAAAATGGATTAATTTGCTTCATAGTAAATATATGTTGAAACTAGAAATATAATGATTAAACACTTTAGAATTATTTCCCACATTCTTTTTAGGTGTATTTTAAATAAGTTAATAAATAAAAAAAAGTAACCAGTTATCAGCTAAAAAAAATTAAATAAAAACATTTTATACAGTTCTGTATTAAAAAAAAGTATAAAAAATATGTATCAATAATTAATTTTTTTTTTTTCAGTGGTTAGTAGGTTTTAATCAGGTTTTTTTTTTTAAATCGATACGAGTACGTGTAATTTTTTTTAGAATTGTTATTTTTACTAAATTATACAAATTGTATGTTACAATTGCAATCATACTTAAGAATATTAAATATCTATTTTTAATACATTTACAATGTAATAATCTGATAAAACTTTTATTTTTAATTATTAGTTAATGTACTAATCGTTAAATTCCGTTTTTTTTTTTTTTTTTTTTTTTTTTTTTTAAATTTAATTATATGTAATATAATACAATATATTTTACTCCCATATTTATCTACGCTTAAATTAACTAAAAAAATTGTTTAATAATATTCCTAATTTAATAGTATTCCTACTGACGCCTAAAATTATATTAATTTTACCTGCAATAAAAGTAATAATATTATGTAATAATTATTTTACATAAAAATATGCAATTAAATATTGAAAGCAAAAATTTACGAGAAGAAGGATGTATAGAAGCTTGGTTTTTTTCTCCTTCTGAAAAAAAATATATATATTAATTGAAAAGTTAAATTTAGACAACATCTTATTTTGAAGAGTTGAATAAATTACATTATATTGAAGTATTAAAAGGTTTGATAGTAATTGGTATAGATGTATCGAATTGCAAGATGACTACATTTAAAAATAAAAAACAATCTGTAAATCGTGTGTTTGTTTTGTCAGGCCGAGAACTTTGCCGATCGGGCTGACAATTACATACAAATAACTTGCGTCCTAGACCGCCCTTTGGACAGCCCGACGCTCGCGACGTCGGGTGAATAGATCATGGATGCATGAAATTTCTTTACGTATTGGTAAAGGAAATGTAGAAATTAGTTTTTTCAGGCTATAGGTTGCAGAAACTTTCGGTTTCTTATTTTTACCTTACGTTTCTTCGAACGGGAAATAAAAACAGTCTCTTGTATTTCTTCGATTCGAGACTTCCTCATGACTTAAACTATTTACGAAAATTCGCTTTTAGACCCCTGGTGTTTTTTTGTTCCGAGGCTTCCTTATCGGGTAAAGTGGATCCCTAAATCTTATGAAAAAACGAGAATCGCTTTTTCGGACTTTCGGTCGCACAAAAGTTTGGTTTCTTATTACATATAAAAGAAGGTCTGTTGGAGGTTTTCGCTCGAAGGCTTCCTTATGCTCGGGGGTCCGGCTTAAAAAATTTTATTCGGATCCACAGTCCCCTCGGTGAGTTGGAGGGAGGAGCTGACCATGGGCCCTTAAGTTTTCTTTGATCCCCGACAAAAAAATCTTGTGTTTTTTCGTTCAGACACTTATTTAGAAAGTTGAACCCCCCCCCCCCCGGGGAGGTGCCCTTCTTAAATTTTTATAACGTTTCCGAGGGTTTAAAAGGATACTAAACCAAAAGAATTCTAATCAGTTTTGCGCTGTAAGGGTCTCCTTTTACCTTATATTATGAGTAGGCCTCAAAAAAATATATTATTTTCCAAAAAAGCCCCCGTATCTCTAAATTTTTACCTATCTGTTGATCGTTTAAAAGCATATAATAAACACTGGAATTTTCTGAAGGAGAGGCACCAATAAAAAACATAGGTCACAGATAAGTAAAGAATGTTGCTCGCACGTTGATAAACGGCTTGCACGCTCTCGAAGACGATAAAATTTTAATTCAAGGGTTTTCCCCGACCCCCTAGAATTTTCCCACGTGTTTTATGAAGTTATCACACTTTTCGGGGCTAACCCCATAAAGGAATATCAATTTTGACTGCGTGAGTGTTTCAGGGGAGCGGTAAGACAGCTATTAAAAGTTAAAAAAAAACAAGTTTTTTAAAATGTTGGGTCCAACGGTTGGCGGGGGGGGAGAATTTGCTTCTGTGAGTCTTAATTGATTCTACGGCTCTACAAAAAGGTTCCCCGCGACGTTTCGCTCAGACGTCTGCTTCTAATCGCGCTGAAATTTAGGGAGGGGCTTAATTCGTAATTTTAAATTATTTATATATATATATATATATATATATATATATATAAATGGTAATCTATATTTTTAAATATAATCGGTTTTATAATTACAAAAGCTTACGGTACAAATCTGTATTCACTTTTTGTTTTACGTAATACGTTTATTTTTAAAAATATTTTCCAGTCATTTAAACATTAAATGTATTTTATTATTATAATAATTACAAATGAATTTCATAGGCGTACAGTGTTTTATTATGACTATTTATCAAATTTTCTAAAACTATTAAATTTTCATTGAATTATTATGTAAATTCTACGTAGTCAATCTCCGTGGGGTTGTTTTTTTTAAACAAATAAAATTAAAATGGAATACAAGACAAATGGTTCATTATAGGAATATAAGTGGAAAAATCTCGTTCACTGCCCAAAAATGCATGAAAAGAGATCATAAAGTAAGGCTTATTAGAAACCAAATCTTTATAAAATGTCCATTAGAAACACAAATTACAAAGTTGAAAAACTTACTTTATTCACAATGTTATAAAAAATCATAAGTATATGCGTCTACTAATAAAATCCTTTATTATATAAAGTTTATTTTTAAAAATTTGGGAAAGTTTTGTGTTATAGAAACATTACAGATTTAACTAAATAATATTGTTTATTATAATAGATATTTTTATGAAAATTCATTTTACTTCTCCTCCCTCTTATTATCTTGTCTTACCTTTTTTTTTTTTCTTTTTTTTTTTTACTTTCGGACAATTAAGTATATCATCAGAGGGATGAGATGAATGAATTTGTAGCGTGTGTGAAAAATGCCATGCCTGACCGGGATTCGAACCCGGGACCTCCGGATGAAAGACCTCTTGTCTTACCTGGGATAGGTTTTTGTTATCCTCCCCTACATAAGGGACATGGTGGCCAGTCCAACTTGGAAGTTTAAATTATTTAAAAAGTTTGTAAACTTACTTTCCACTTTCGATATTTTTTTACTTAAACAATATTTTTTTCATTATATGTTTTGGTAATTTTAAAATTTTTATAAATATGCCAGTAGGTATACGCGGCTTCGCACTGGTACATGACGTGAAGTTTGAGCCCTACTACACACATGTGTTTGATCTTCAGTCTCAGCTGCTCTTGATGCCTCTTTTTTCTTTTCAAGAGCAGTCAATCTGCTCTTGATGGGTAAATTTTTTTTATCCTATGCATTTCTCTTTTGAAAATGAAAGAAAATACAAAACATATTCATCGAAATCGGTGCATTAGTACTCGCTAAATGAAGAAATTTACTCGCCCCACAAACTGATAAATTCTTTTCAAAATTGTTTCATATTTTTGAAAAATTAACGTATGATATCGGGTTTTAATGTAGCCTGTTTTTCCACTAAAGAAAATTTTTTTAAATATTTATTCAATTAAGTGCGGTAGCTTTTGCATGATTGAGTAATAAAGATCAAACATTCAAATTTGTAAAAGAGTATGATATGATATCGGAATATTATATACCTCATATTTATATATATATATATATACATGGCCTGCCCACCGCCATTTTAATTTTTTAACTTTCATGGTGACATCATGTACTTTCGTTTGTTCTCTGACCCATTTGCAGGTCTCCCTATCCCGTCTGGTAACCCAAAGCACGCATGGTTCCATATTTTTTATGCTACCCACAGCTTCTGTAATGATTGATCTGTTAATGTCCAAGTTTCGTTTCTACAGGTAAGAACTGGCAGGATGCATTGATCGAAAACTTTCTTTTTAAGGCTAAAGGGAGATGTTGCTCGTTCTTGAAGACGATGTTAAGTTTCTCGAATGCTAGCCAACCAAGCTCAAGTCATAGTTCTACTTCTTTGATTGTATCACTTTCAATTGATATCCGTTCGCCAAGATATAGCTAATGATCTATCTGTTCCGAGTTCTTCTCCCGAGACAAAAGTCTTTCTTTCCTCAGCAAACTTTTTCAATACCAGCTGGCTGGCACTTTTAAAGGTTCATTCTTATACTATAGGGTTCACCACCCCATGTATATATATATATATATATATAGTATACGAATAGTATATTCCTTTTCTAAAATTTACTGTTAATATTGGAATCCTTAAATAACTTTCAATCGTTAAAAATACTTATTTAAAAATGCTCCTAATTCGAAGCTACAGATTTCCTGTCTATTTTTTGTCTGTTTTGCTCCAATAAAAAACGGTTTTTAAAAGTTTTTATTTACTTTTTATTGCTATCTTTACTTTACTTTTCTCAATATTAAATTTTCTACAAGTTTTCTTACTAAATCTTCCGAATTTATTAGTCATTTAATGAAGCTATTTTATTGCAGACCTAAAAACAGCTTGTTTTTCAACACCGAATTTTGTTTTTTACGTCGCATATCTTAAAAATTACTAAAATTACAATTTGGAATCTATTTTATCCTATTTTCCGCTCAAATGACATAATAAAACACCAACTTTACTCCTTAATTTGGGTTCCAAAAATAACAGTAGGACGTTTTTATATTAGAAGAGCTGAATTCTGGGCAAAACCTTTACCTAGCCGTAACTTGAAAACAAAGTGTTTCCAGACCTATGTTTACATGAATTTTCAGTTGAATATATCTTGAAGTTTCTCTGTTTCTTCATGGGACACTCTGTGTGTATTTTTCTGTATAAGATTACATTCCAAGCTCTCATGGGAGCAACTGAAGAATCTTATAGACAAATGATAGGGTTTCGATATATTTTTCTAAAAGATATTGAAAGACAAAAATGTTGACGTAAAATATTTCAGACTACAACAATTACAGCAAAAATTACAGTCATTTAATATTTTCACAACTAATTTCAATAGTGGTTTACCTGTTTCTTCAATTATTGCTCAACAGTTTAAAAATAATTAAAGTTAACAAATTTTCTTTCTAAAAACGATCTATTTTTTTGATATGACGATTATTATTTGAAGTATACTCTGTATTTGTTTTTTTAATTAAGTTATATAGAATATTAATGGCAACAATTTTCGTTTAAGGTTTTTGAATCCTGTTTCAAATAATGTATCAACATTCTATTAGCCTTTATATTTAAATATTTTTAGTTGCTTCCTCTCCTGGATGTTTGGAATTTGGTACTCACTGAAAAACAGATCTTTCTGAGCAAGGATTATTTCCTAAATTTCATTTTTTATTAACTGTTGAAAAGTTATTTAAGAATTCACGTACTTCATTAATACTCCTTACAAATAACTATTGTTTTACAGCTGAAATGAGCTCTTTTATCGTGATTTTACTTTAATAACTGTTTGTCTTTTTTAATATTTTATTTTCTAACGAAACCAAATATAAAAATCAATATATCGCAATTCATGATTTATTTTCTTTGTAAATGATACTTTCTTTACGTTTACTTTAAAATGAAACACATAAGAATAATGATGGATGTATTTGTTACAATACAACTTTTACGTACGTGAATATTTATTTTTATAATACATACTCCATTTAAATAATTCGTTCAGAAAGTAAAATGCCTACATGCATTGTAATAATGAAGCATAATTTCAGGATTATATATCTGTAAGCAAGTACTTTAAGAAAGAAAGGTTTGTATTGAAATAATTGAATCATAACATGAGAAGAATTTCTATTTGAGAAAGCAGGAAAAGTTCTATGTTATTTTAATCAGTGATTGAATGATTAAAACATCCAACGACTAACGCTAATAATGATTTTACTGTAGTTTAAGGTCAATAATTATTATCGCCATGACGTCATATTAAAAAATGAAAGCACACCTAAACCTTATAGATGTGTATTTTATAATAATATAACAATAATAATATATAACGCTATTTTGTTCAGTTTTACTGCTTACATTTTTGATTTACACACAATGGATCGACTTGAACCGTGAAATTTTATGTAAGGTGTCTTTAAGTTATATGTAATATAGCCTGTAGTAAAATCTAAACAGTATTTTATTATTATTTTTATTTATTGCGTTACAAGTTTTTCTTCTTTTTGTTTTTACCTTATCAAAATATTCTTAAATATGTTATGTTCTTTCGACCGTAGTTATCTGATTGTTTTGATAACATTTAGGATACGCTCGTATTACACAAAATATAAGAATAGAATTTATCCTTTAATAGTATGGAAATAATAATTATATATATATTTATATTTTAACACAGTAATAACAACTTCCTACATAGTCTGTAAGTACTTTTTTTTTTTTTAATATGATTAAATCATAAATGTTTTTAATTTTTTTTTATTTTACATCATATTGCGTTTAGTTAAATACCAATGAAATTTTTATGCTATTATATATTATAATATTCTTTTATCATTAAATACTATTTAAATAGAAACTTTATATTATTAATACGTTAAACATTTTATTAAAAAGAATACAAGAATATTGCTCAGCTTTCTACGTTTTATTACATTTATTGCTCTCTAATTTAAAATTTAATACTTCCCCGAATGATAAAGATTATTACATTTAAAGATATTACTTATTTTCTTACAAAAGAAAAAATCATTTAAAAAAAAAATTCTATATAGATTTTTATATCGATCTTAAAATTAGGACAGAATTATTTCTGTGATATCTTTCTCTTTCTTGAGGAATCAGAAAACTTTATCACTCATCCATTTTCTTTTCCTTAATCCTTTCTTTCACAAAATCTGTTGTACGTGTAAGTAGATCTGAAATAGTAGATTCTCCATGCCGGAAGAGTCTAGTTATCTCCAAAGAGATAAAATTCTTAATGTTATCTGATTAAGGGGTAGTTATGTATTTATCTAATTATATCGGACTCTGTTTTGGATAGTGTAGTTACATAATAATCCTATTTTAAGCATCAAACCGATAAAGTCGGGTCATTGAATCCTTACTAAAATAAAAATGAAATTAATATTAACGGCCCCTAGCTGTTTTCATAGCGTCATTATTACAAAGTAATGTTATATATTTTAAAAAATCAGCTAAAACGTAGTCCATTTAAAAAAAGTCTCATCTCGAAGAACCTTATTTTTCTCTTTTCTTTCCTACCACAGGTAAAATGTATACTCAAAATCTATTTCCGGTCTATACAGAGTTCTACTGGACGGATTGGGCTAATTTTTTTATTTTTATTCTGCTCGGAATGACCCACAGATGTCACCAAGCATCGAAATACCTCCAAAGTGATTTTTCTATGCGTAATAATCTTATAAATGTTCACAGTTAATCAATAAATGAGGATTTTTGAGGAATTTTCAAAGAAGACTCTAGTTTGGTGTCCAATAACGCTTGATGACATATCTATGAGTCATTCCGAGCAGAAGAGAAAATTTAGTTCGATCCACTCAGTAGGACAGCCAGACAGACTGGAAATAGGATTTCAGCCTAATTTTTTATATGTACAAGATACCATGAAACTTTATTAGAAAATACATAAAATAACAGTGTTTTGGAAATGAAAATGTTTTGATAAAGACTATTTATCAAATGACTGTATCAAAAGACTGTTTGAATGTTTTTCAAATATACATTATAGAGGATATAAAAGATTTTCTTTCTCTACTACCTATAACAAACGTTGAAACTTATTTTCTCCTTACTAACGCCTTATTTATAAAAATGAAATATTATAAAATCTTGGGGTTAATGGACTGAACTAGTCAAAAGTTAGAAAAAAAAATACTCTATCAATGTTTTGTAGTACAAGATTTTTATAAAAATTATTATAACTCCCCATATATATTGAAGTCCACAAAATAAATTTATAACTAA
>JAAAKQ030098976.1:0-14446 GCA_010016005.3 Zanna intricata
TTTTTTGATTGTGAAGGCATAATGGGATCAGAGTTTGTTCCAAGAGGAACAACTGTAAACTCCGAATTTTACAAGGGGATGCTGGAACGTTTGCAAAATGATTGGCGAAGAAAGAGACCTAAAAAATGGACGAACAGCTTTCTTCTTCATCATGACAACGTGCCATGCCACAAGTTGCTTTTGATTCGCGAGTTTTTGGTCACTAATAGTCTTCCTGTCTGTTCACATCTTCCTTACTCACCAAATAAAAAAATGTGCTAAAAGAGAAAAGTTTTGACACCATTCCTGACTTTGAGAAGGTCATGACAGAGCAGCTGAAAGCCATTCCAAAAGAAGCCTTCCAGAAATGCTTCCAGTCATGAATTCAATGTTGAGATAAGTGTATTGCTAGCCAAGGACAGTACTTCGAAAGAGATTAATTCATATTTAAAGTAACTTTTTTACTTTGTTTTTTATAACATAATTCACCATATTTTTTGATCACATATCATATCTCTTGTATTAATACACTAAGAATATGTCTAATGACATCGTGCATGACCAGAATAAGTATGCATGATGACATGCCAAGTTTGGAGAGGAGTGTTCATTCCAAGACAAAAAGTAACACAAGAATACTAAACAAAATTCCAAGAAAAATATCCCAAAAAGAAAGTAACAAGAATAACATCTATAAAAATAACAAGTTCAATGGTAATTAATATTACTCATTAAAAAATTCAAGAGAAGGTAGCATAGACGTATGAAAGGCAAATTTTTTTTTTAATTCAATATCCTAAATTTTCTTCTAACTTTTAATCTTTGTTAGCCTGCCAATATTATTAAACATTACACAGGCTAACATAAAAAAAAAAAATTCTGTTACTAGTAATAGTTCAACCATTTTAGCCTTCGAGGGGGTGCACACAATGCAGTTGCACCAGCAGGTGTTGGTGCATGTGGTTTTTTTTTTACAACCAAGGAAAACTATATTTTATATAAAACATAACAGAATTTCCTTTTAAAATTTATTTATACAAATAATAAGAATTAATGTTTTTAATGAAGCGGACCGAAAAATTGATAAATTTTTTAATTATACATAAGAAAAATTTGTTTTGCATACTTACATTGAATACATTACTCAGATTGTCATTTAAATATAAAATTTGTTTATTTAACTCTAAAAATCATCACTAAAACTACTCTAAATTATCATTAATACTACATCTTTGAAAAAATTATGATTATTTTTAATCAGAGTTGGAACTAATATGTTTGCACTTGTAATACACTCGTATACAAAAAAATGTAATTTTTTTTTTAAATTTAAACTTATATTTTATATAAATTTAAAGATGTTACTTAAGGACAAAAATTGAATGAATTAATTGAATTTTTATGACAAATGCATTTGTCTACAACCTTCAAAAGTTATTTAGCTGCTTTTTTAACACAGTTCTCTAATTTGACAAATTTCAGAACTTTGCTTCTCCAGTTATTATATATATAAATATATATTTTTGTGTGTGTGTATATATATATATATTTTTTCAGGGTGATTCAGGAGGAAAGAAAAATAATCTGGGAACTATTTCTAGAGCTCATAAAAAAAAACAATAAAATAATAACATATGTTTGAAAATGCTTTGTTATTGAGTTTCAGCAAGTAAAAAATTTCACCCTGGTTTCAGTTCCTCTGGTGAAGTGAAGCATTCTGAAATTTTTAAGGTTTCTGTACAGGCTAAACTTGATGATTTCTTATGTTTTTAAGATCTGAATAAAATAGGTCCCACTTTTAGTCTCTTTTCCTTACATTTTCTGTCACCATCCTAATGATATCTTTGCATTCATTAATGAGGGCAGCAGCACTGAAAAAGAGAGTGATTAGTTAATTGTGTGTGTGTATGTGTCTACTTTTTGCTTGCATATTATGCATCCATAAACAATGGTAAAAGGGGGTAAGGTCTGGTGATCTAGGTAGCCAGTTTACTAATCTTCTATGTCCAATTCTTTTACCAGTAAATTTTTCATCTAAGGATTGTCTTATTTCATGAAATTGTTGGTGCTCCATTAAGTTGATGGTATATTTCAATTTGTTTCACCAGTGAGAAATTTTCAAGTACTATAAGAACATCATTATTTAAAAATTCCAGATAATTCTGTGACAGGTTTTCTAGAATGAAAGGGTCTGTTAACTGGTAGTCAATCATGCCACACCAAATGATCACCGAAAATCAAAAATTTATGAAAAATTGGAAATTTGATTCAACAGGTGAATTTTCTTCAGATTATAAATGTAAATTATATGTGTTGTTTATGCCATATTATGATAATGACACTGTCCATCAGAATCTAATTTCCTCCATACTGAATTTGTAGAATGTTGAGTCATGTAGAAATTATTCCCATGCTTGTAGGACTAAGCTGTACCACCAGAAGAATTTTTTTTTTTCATCGCCATGAAACAATTGACATTCAGATGAAACAAGCACTACGAGTATTGAGAAGTGTACCATTCTCACAAAGATTAAGAATTATACAAAATACTTTACTCTTTCAAATCACTCATTCAGGATACCTATGTCTATATTCTCTCACTGCAAAAGCTGTACACAAAAATCATGTTTGCATATTCTGCAGTGAAGTTACAGCACTTTTCAAAACAAATATTTATAATGGAATTTCACATTTTTAAATTCACATTCAATTGAAAAATATAGGTACAGAGAGTGTAAAAAACTCAAAAACACTCTATAACTGTTTTTTCAAAAATAATTTAACACAATTAGAATTATGTCAAAAACAACTAAATTTCCTAAAGTTTATTATTAACATGTAACTACAAATTTTAGGGCAACAACGAACAGTATTCAAATTAATTTTGAAGCATACAGTTAATGTTGCTAATCTAATTTTTCAAATGTCTAAGTTTACTGTATTAATACCAACTGTCTTTAATTTTTACAAATTTATATCATTTTCCTATTAAGTTTTGTTTATACCAATTTCCTCTGAATTAAATTCTCTACAAGTTTTGATAATAAAATTTATATATTTATTAGTCATTTAACAAAGTTATTGTACTTCAAACCTAAGTAAATGTATTTTTCATCACCAAATTTTTCTGTTTTATGTTGCATATCATGAAAACAACAGCAGATACAATTCTGAGACATTGTAACAAGTTTACCCCTTATAGAATGTCTTAAAAATTTCAGTATGACCTCATTTCACAAGGGAACTGAATCTGGTGAAAATTTTCAGTTGCCATAACTCAATTAAACATTGTATGAACATTTTTCCTCATTTCAAGCTTTAGAATAGTTCCCAAATAACTTCCCTTTCTTCCTGAATTACCAAATAGATATAAAGGTATTCCACATTTACTTAATGATTTTAACAGTGATGTTTTTTTAGAAATTCAGTTATTTAGTACCCTGAATGAGTAAATTAATTACCTGTTTTGGATTGGTTTTGTTGTTTAAGCATAAAATAGTTATGTTTTAATTCTTCGATCTCATTAACTAACTGTTGAGCTCTTTGGTCATACTGTTGAACTTTAATTGCTGTTTCCATTATCTTTTCTTGAAGTGGAATTTGTAATGCTTTCATTATAGATAATCCTCCAGAAGTTATATCTAAACTAAAAAAAAAAAAAAATTCAGTTATATTACATCTAAACCAAAAAATTTAAATATCACAAGAGAGGAGGAGGAAGTAAAATTAAATTGTTTTGCAATAACATAATACATTGTGAAATGGATAAGTATTATTAACCACAATTAATGATTTATCTATAATTCATCTAGTATAATAATGCTGAGAGAACTGGATATGATCGCACCTTATTATGTTTAAGCATGAAATAAACTTACAGCTCAGTGATTACGAAGCAGGTTTATAACAACTTAATAAACCAAACTAAAAAAATCTGATTTGTGAAACCAAACCACATGACTTTCTTGTACACCTATTAAATTACATATTTTTTTTATTAAATTTTATTAAATTACACACATTTTTCGCTGCCTTCATTTAAATTTACTTCATTTGATAGTGAGATACGATCCTCTGATTCTTTAATAAAGTAAATTGAAAAGATATTAGTTTTTATTAACATCATATATTTGTACAATTATTAATTCAACAATCTTACCTGAAATATAAGGTTAGAGAAAATGTCTCCCTTTATTACTCTTTAAATAAATGTAAGTCTTATATGTATCTAATACTATGTTGTTTTTTTTTTTTTTTTTAAATTATTATGATGTAACCATCAACAGAATGAAAACAAAAACAAAATGGGAGAAGATTAATAGATTTTATAGCTATTTTATTTTATAGCTAAATTTTAAAGATATTTATTATAAACAGACTGAAACAAATGCATAAATAAAAATGATACGATCCTAAATAATAATTTTCAAATAATATTAAATAGTCAGATGTGGACACCATATGATTTCCTTTAATGCCTATTAAATTACATATACACATTTTATTTAAATTAATAACTTCTGATATCTTTTCTTTTTTTTTAAATTATTATTGAATTATTACTTATTTTTATATAATTGTTATTTATTTTTTACAATCAGAAGATAATTATTAGTAATAAATCAATATTTTTAAATTAAAAAAAAGGGTAAAATAAAAAAGAAAAGGAGATGTCTGATTTGAACCAATGTGCCTTCCCATTCTAAGAGCCAAATATTTCATTAATTAAAACTTTATTTGGCTATAATTCTGGAACCAATGAAAATATGTAACAGTTATGATATATCACTGAAATGCTCTCAATGAGAAGGCAATATTACTGCAGTTAAGAAAAAGTCCAAAATCCATTTTTTTTTTTTTTTTTTGTTGATTTTGGCCTTTTTTGGGCACTTTTGGTTCAGTCAATTGCAAAAGGGAGTTGCATAACTAGATTTTATAATAGTAGTTCTAAATCCAAAATTTCAACACTAAGCTTAATTGTTTTTGAGTTATGCAAGCTAGATATATACATACATACATATATATGTATGTACGTATATATGTAGATGTCACACTGAAACTAGTCAAAATGGATTCAGGGATGGTCAAAATGGATATTTTCATGGCAATTTGAAAACCGGAAATTTTCACCATTACAATACTTCCTTGTACGAAAATTATTACAGTACTGAATCAATATAAATAATCTTACGGAATTTAAAAGAAATGAGTTTAAAACTTCAAACGTCATAAAAAATCTTTTTTGTTTATTTCTTTTCTGTGAACACTATTGTTTTACAATGCTAATTTTGTTCTTTCTACAACTATATATTTTAAAATAATACAATGAGCCATATTAATGGACTGTTTAAAAATAAAATAGGCTTCTGGATTCAATTTTGAGTAGTTCCAAGGAGAGAATTTTTAAGATTGATAAAGTAGTGTGTATGTAATAGAAGATTACATTTTGTTTACTAACAAGTGTGATTTTAACCTTTGACTTTTTTACAACCCTCATAACAGAGTGATAAAAGTTTCATCCAGATTGTTAAGAAGTAAAATCCCAGTCAGAAGTAGACTGAAAATTTTAATAATTTATTCCTTGTAACAGACTGGTGTTTGGTAAGGGAATCTGGCAGTAATAATGCCACCTAATCCCCCCCCCAAAAAAAAATAGATGTAAAAAAAATACTGGCTATGAAACAGAAGCCAGGCCATATAGACAATAACATATGTATCCACTCTCACTTAACCATATAAAAATAATAATACAATAAAAACAAAATCAAGACGAATAATTTTCTGCTATCTTGTTCAAATTCTTCTAACAAGTCTTTCCACCCATTAGTTTCTTTTAATTTTGTAAGTAAATTACAGCTGCTTGATGAAGGATAGGATAAAACTTCCTATTTAAAGATCTATTCAAATCTATGGGACATAAAAAGTAGGCATACTCCTCAACTCAATATTTGTTGTCGCCTATTTTGAATTAGCCAAGACAAATGTTTTAGTGTCTCACAATAAATATAAAAATTTATAATGATGCCTCACAGGATAAAGGAACCTTCTCATGTATCTATTCAAAGATATCATATGATACTAATAACCATGTAATGATTACACTACAATCTCCTCAACTTTTGATGTGGGTAGTAAATTTAAATTTCAGCATCAAACTGTGTGTAGGTTTTAATACTATAACTTTATCCAGTTTATACAGAGGAGTTCTTAAATACTTTTGGAAACTGTTATAGAGTTATTAATCATAAAATTTCAACAGACAATTTTTTCAATTTTCTAAATATTTCATCAGCAACAACAGATGTTCTTTTTATAATTTAACTTTTGCTGTAAATTATCTTAACCGGTTAGCTTTATTTTGCCTGTCTTTATAATCTTTGCTTTAACAGCCAAGTTGTTGATGTAGTCAGTAGCATTCCTCTTTTCAAGCACAAGAATCAAATGACAGAAAATATCTTACCCTAAGAAGATTTTGAAATAAGAGCCATTTTAAAAACACTATAGTACAACTTTATAAGACCGAAGCCCAGTAAACTCTTAATATCTTGTAAACCCTACAAAGATGAATTAAAAAATATTAAATATAAGATATTAAAAATTTTTTAATAAAAATGTAAAAGGTAAAGAAGAATTTAAGCATCATTGTGAAACGATGATATCCATAGCTGAAAAAACTATCAACATCAACAGTTTTCTATTTTAATAAATACCAGTTTTCTTCTTATTTTTTATAAACAGAAATCAGATATGCAAGCATCAGAACACACACAGCATTGTAGTCACACACACCCACACCCTAATATATTGTCATTAATACAGAAATACTTACTTAAGAGAAGAAACAATATTATTAAAAGATGAGTTAGTTGAAGTAGTGGCTGAATTTGTTCTATAACCACCATCTTGAGACTGACCAAGATTAACTATAGGAACTGAAATTGGCTCAAATGATCTAAAAAGAACAATAAAAACAAAGAATAGAACAAATTCACAACATCCATCCTTGATTCAATGTAATTTTTTTTAATAATTCAGTGTCATTAGTAATTAATTAGTAATTCAGTGCCATTATTCACTCACAAAACAGACTTTTTTTAATTAGTAATTTATTTATGCTACAAAAAGCTAAATTGAACTTTTGTCATATTATTTTTATAACATATCTAAGTGTATTTAAGGAAACAATATAACAACTATGTAAATTTTTTATGAACTATGTAGCTAGTTGGTTCATAATAAAATTTTTACTTATTAATACAAGTTTAATTAATTTTGTTATACACAATATTTTGGAGTTAATGTATCGCCTAACTGCAACAGTAAATCCTTCCACATGAAAAAGAACAGGATGCTACCCTAAAACTAAATTAATAATTGCTGATAGTTGCACTGGTTAAATTATACATTACTTATATCAATTTGATCATTTAAAAAATCATGATAAATAATTTATATAGTAACGTTGTACAGTATAATTTGTTTATAGTAGCAATGTAATTGCTAATATAAACTAAATATAAATTATCTTGTTCATTAGATGACAGATTAAATTTAAAAAATCATAAAAAAGTAAAATGACAGAATACCTGTTTTCATAGAGAAGAAATACATGTCTATAACGATGAGTTGATTTTGAAACGGTTGTGTCTGATCCAATGCAACATAAGGCAAATGACTGAGAAGTAACATGAGACATTGCATTCATTAATTCTCTATGTAAAATTGTGCCTCTTAATAACGGACTCAACAGTGCATTTCTTTTAAATATGTACCAACCGCATACATCCTGTAAATAAAGTTATATAATGTAAAATTTCAGCTCTTAATAAAATTGCTTTTTGAAAAAAATTATAAGTAACTTAGATTAGCAATTTCATGGTTAGAGCATTACAAGGGTTATTCAAATATAAAATAGAATTTTGCTATGTAGATTACGATAAGTGAATGCCGTGGGAAACTACAGGCAGTTAGTTGGATATTTATGGAAAGAGCAACTGGTCTACCATGCCTATAGGTCACATTTTCACATCAGTAGCAGAATATCTGAGAAGGAAATACCATCGTCTATTGCACAAAAAATTACAATGCAATTTCTCGCCAACAAAAGTGTCAAATCCTCTGAAATTTTGACCAGCTCCAGGCACAGTTCAGAGATGCTATCTTGTCAAAAACTGAAGTGTCTGATTGGTCAAAAAATTCTGAAGTGGTTATGATGCAGTGGAGAATGAATGTCATCCACAGACCTGCATCAATAATGACATAATTCAGGCTAAAATGGAAAGTGACCGCTGTATAACTATCACTAAAATTGCATCAGAGGTGGGCATAAATATTGGGAGAATGCATATAATATCAGACATTCTTGGATTTAGCAAAGTGATAGCAAGGAGGGTCTTCTCACAAAGGCACAGAGAAATAGATTTTTTTTTTTTTGTTTAACCTCCAGAACCACCATTAAGGTATATCTTCAGAGAATGAGGTGAATAAATTGTAGTGTGTGTGAAAAATGTCTTGCCGGAGCAGAATTCAAACCCAGGACCTCCGGATGAAAGGCCGAGACGCTACCACTTGCACCACAGAGAAATAGAAATGTCTTCAAAAAGATATCTGTCAGCAGCTTCTGAATCGCTTTGAGAAAGGAGAGGGATTTCTGGACTATACTGTGACTTCTCTCTCTTTTTCTGTTTAACCTCTGGAACTACCGTAAGGTATTACTTCAGAGGATGAATGAGGATGATATGTATGAATGTGAATAAAGTGTAGTCTTGCCTGCAATGAAACATAGGTCTACTACTACACCCCCAGAAAGGAAAAGAACAATTATGGAGAGGAGGAAAGTGGGAAAGGGGCACCAATAAGGCCAAAAAATCCTTGTCAGCTGGAAAAATTCAGGTAATTATGTTTTGGGACTCAAAAGGTGTGCTGCTGATTGACTTCCTGTATGAATAAAGTACAGTAAATTCTACTGCCAGTTGTTGATGTCACGGCTGTTTATGCAACAAACGACACTGGCAATTGATTCACATCTTCCTTCTCCATGACAATGCACAACTGCATATAGCAGCTCAAACTTGCGATAAACTATGTAAAATTCATTGGTCACCTCTTGAACACCCACCATACAGTCCAAACTTATCACCATGTGATTTCCAAATGTTTGATTATCTGAAAGAAGCTTTAGAAGGAAAAAGATTCAAAGACAATACTGCAATTTAGCATTATGTGCAATTGGTTGTTGAGGCAGTCACCTTATTTTTGGGGGATCAGAAAGCTACCTATCCAGTGGAGAAAATTAATATCTGTTGAGGAAAACTATGTAGGAAAATAAGATAATTTATTTGTAATTATTTCTAATATCAATAAAGCTACATAAACAAATTTTGGTTTATATTTGAATGACTCAATTATTAAATAATCAATAACTTATAAGAAAGTAATTAACAACCAAACAAAGTGTAAAGCTAAGAAAACCCTTATTACATTAGATGAACAGTTGATATTGAATATCAGTCAAAGAAGAGCAGTTGAGGTAAATGATTTTGTTTACGCACAGTGCCTTATCTTATAGTGATAATTTTAAGCTCTATACAATTACTTTGAATTTAATCCTCTGTTTATATTGTGTAATGTGGTATAATGCGTACTGTGTATTTTATTTGTATTGCAATGAATTTATTAATTATAAATTATTAATTAATTGCATTATAATTAATTATTAATTGCAAAAATGTCAGGCAAAACCTGCAATAAATTGCTCAGAAGTGGGTGCAATCCAGACTTGCAGAAGTGGCTCCAAGTTTCACACAGACTGTGTAAACTTGATAATAGATGAAATCAATAACTACATGAAAAATAAATGGAGATTTGAACCATGCAGAAAGAGAAGAGAAAGAATTTGTCTCTTGAAATATCTGCATCAAAAGGGGAAATTGGCTAACACAGGTCCATCTACTGAATGAAATGAGAAAAGATAACAGATGAATTAGGAAAATCTATCAAACGTTGTCATACAGATATGAAGATGTTTTTAAAAAAATTAATCTTAAAAAAAAAAAATTATCCATTTGTCTTGAGAAGATCGAAGTTCATTCTAGAGAAGAAGTTAAACAAAAGCTTACATTATGCTGTTTCCAAATTATAACAATATTCTAGAGCTAACTGTATTAAACTGCATAATTATCCATGAATAAAAGAAAAGACTTTGAGTGTAGTTGAGATGGTTGTAAAGGATTTAGGACATAAAATCACGGATCAACAAACTGATAACGGTTATTGTCTTCCTGGTTGCCAAGGCAACAAATCCCCATTAATTATAATAAAATTTACAAGAAGAATAGACAGTGAAAAAGTAATGCGAAGAAGAAGAATTAATGAGCCTTTTCGACATGACTTAAATATTCCATCCCATAACTCTCTAAAGCAAAGCTTATCTCCAGAAAGAAGGAAAGTGTCTGGTGAGAATTATCTCTGGTGAGAACAATGAAAAATGACAAAGGTTTTAAATATTTTTGGATCCAGAATAGAAAAATCATTAGGAAAACAGAAAGTCAGGCAGTTATTGAACTAGAAACAGTTAGGAGATTTGAATGAGTTACGTTACATAAGTTCAATACATAACATACTAACATAAGTATAACATAACAAAGATAATTTTTGCTTTCTTCAATGCTACACTACTAACCTACAAATAATGATGATCTATTACTTTGTTCAGTTCAAAACATGAGAGAAATTTTAATCTATTTTTTGCTTGAAATAACTAAATTTAACGATAGACCTAAATATACTGTATTAACTAAGACTTACATCTATATAGGCAAAGTTAGACTTTACCATATTGAGAATTATAACTGTTATTCTAATTGCAATGATGATTACATATCTGGCAGAATTGAAATTTATATAAAAAAAAAAAAAGATGATAAAGTTCAGTCTGAAAAATATTGTAGATGGTTTAAAAGTAAAATTTTTGATAAGTGGAACTAAAATTTGTATGTTTATGTTTTGTTTATGTGTATCGTTTCAATGTATTTTTGAATCAAGATGTATATCCAGATATTCAGCAGTATTAACTCTAACAATAGTTATTGTTTCATTATTTAAGTTAAATTCTAGTTATGTAAATTAAGAAACACTATCACAGTGACATCAGAATGGCAAAATATTGTTTTTTTTTTCATAGTTAACCATTAGCTTATTTCCATTAAACCATTTAATTGAAAAATTAGTTCTCGTCTAATTGAGAAAGAACTAGAAATTTGCTTAATTATGTATACAATAATGAAAATTTTTATTTAATTAAATGGTTTTTTAAAGCAATACTGGAACTGATTTATCTGAACAAATAATCAACTTTCAACTAACTCTCAGCTTTGTTTTATGTATAATATGCAAAGACAGGAGGACATCGTGCATTTTGTCTATGGGAGACAGGCTACTAGGGGAGATCTACCGTTCTATGGGAGATAAGGCTACTGTTTTTTAATAAGGAATCTTTGGAACTGAAGCAGTATCTTAATGGAAGTGGTTGCCCAACATTAAGTAAATACTTTTAAAAGATTTGGAACTATAAAGCTTCTTTGATTCAGGATTTTAATTTTTAATGATAAGTTTTTTCTGACAGCCATAGACTACTAAAGAGTATTGTCTTTTGACAAATATTTTCAGTTTGTTAGTAAATATTATTTCAATAAAGGCTGTTATTAATATTACAAAAAAACAATAACAAAATACTGAACGTACTAGCAATATACAGAAGATGAAATACTAGTGTAAACAATTTAATTAGTGATTTACATAATTTCCTATTGACCAATAACATGGATAAAATAATATTTGAATAAATATAATGTATTTACTTATAATGTCACTGAAGAATATCTAAACATTTTTTATGAAAAGGAATCCATTAGTATGCATTTTGAGTCAGCAAAAGAATTTACCAATGCTGCTTCTTGCATAGATCACTTTTTTGTCAAACTACTTCAGACCTCAGAAGATTTGAAATCTACATAATTGAATTATCCATAACAAATCACTACCCAGTTGTCATGACTTATAATTTACAATGATTGCCTACTGAAGAAAATTCAAATAATGTCATCAAATTGGACTACAACTTACTGTTAGAAAATGCAAGTAAAGAAACTTGGGATCTTCTACCACAATGTAACGTGAAAACTACCAAAGAATTACTAGTTAAAAAAAAAGTAAAATCTTTTATTCATAAAATAGTAAATATTGTAAATAAATCTCGATCACTGTACATGATCATAACACTAACAAAAAAGAAACAAATAGATAACATCAACCAAAAACAGAGATAGCTTACACAAAGCAGCTAAACAATCGAACAATTTTACAAAAATGAATGACTGAATGGAGAAGGTAAAAATTATGGAATATAGTTAATAAAATAAATGGAAAAAAAACTTAAAAAACCAAAAATAAAAATAAAGAATAATCCATATCAAAAAACAAGTTTAAAATAAAATATAACAGACCAACAATATTTTATTCTGTTTGAAATTTTTTTCTTGGATGATGAGAATTTGGTAATGTTTAAGAATAGATTAGATAATTATAACGTTTTGTATATTCCTGCAATTAAAACATCCAACTTTGGTACAGCAAGTGGCGCCATGTGTTTGTTATTAAAAAGTGTAAAAATATGTAGGTAGTTTAAAATTTCTTAAACTGGACAATTATGATGTTATAAAAATGGGTTTCTGTAGTGTGCATGTGTACCTGTCTATATGAATTGTAACACATGGCTCTTGGACTTTAAAAATTTATACAATCTCTTGTCAGGGTATAAAAATAAGCAGTTTGTATTACTTGGGGACTTTAATAGTTGATTGGGATCGAAACAAGTAATTCCGTTATATTAGTGAATTTTGAGAATCTGAACCTGTCTTGAATTTCAAAAGAGATTTTAAATGGAAATGGTAAGCAGCTGTTAAAAATAATTGAGGACTTCAGTTTAATAATTTTAAGTGGTTGTTTTAGAGGAGATACCTGTGGGCAAATGATATCAATTGGATTGCAAGGTGCCTCAGTAATTGATCTCACTCTGGCAGATGTTGAACTATTGACAATTATAGATAACTTTCAAGTACAGAAGAAATATTTCTCAGATTATCTGCCAATAACTGTAAAATGTAGAACGACAATGTTCCTGGATAACATAATGCCAATTAGTCAAAATTAAAGTGGAGAAAGGAAAATGAAAAAGTATTCAAAAAAAAGTAAAACAACAGGTTAGTGAAAGTATTTAGTATGGAGATCCAGAGCATGATTCAAAATTATTTCTCCAAATGTATACTGATTCGGAACATTTCAAGCACAAATATCTAGAATTTAATAAAATTTACCAAGAATTGTGTGAAGAAAGAGAAGAAGTATTGGGAGGACAGTATGGCTAAACAGAGAATTCAAAAACTCTGGAGAGTTTTGGAATGGATCTGCATTTTAAATTGAAAATATTTCATTCTGTAAATGATTTACAGGTCCGAAGTGGGTGGAGTATTTTAATATTTGAATCCAAATATTGTTCCTTGTAGAATAATTTACTGTAAATCTTTATTCCTTGATAAAACTTTAGATGCTCCCTTTCAATTAACAGACATGCTCAGAATAATAAAAAGAAACAAAAATAAGGCACCAGAAGAAGATCAAATACCCTATGAGTTACTCAGAATGCTCCCACTGTTTTACTGGATAAATGTTAGATATCTATAGTAAAATATATGAAATTGCTAAAGCGCCTGAATCCTTTAAGATGTCAATAATATATTCTCATTATATAAAACGGAAGATCTAAGTAACGTACAGAACAACAGAGGTATTTCTTTTGGAAATACAATCAGAAAGTTATTCTTTAATATGTTTATAGATCAGCTTAATCACTGGGCAGAACAATAAGGGATATTGCACAAAAGCCAGGTCAGATTCAGAAGTGATTATAGTACATTAGATAATATTCATAATCTAGTTAGTATCATTAAAAGTAAATGGCATCACAAATGTAAACTCTAGGCATTTTTTATTGACTTGTCTGCTGCACTTGACAGAATGGATCGATATGTGCTTTTTTTATAAATTGTTTGAACTAGAAATTTCATCTAAAATGGTTGAGCTCTTAAAGGAAGTGTATAGTGGAACACAAGCAACAATATGGAGTTCTGATAGCCTGTTGTTCATATCTAATCTGGCTTCATTTTATTGTTAATCATTTCTGCAATAGAATTCACTTTAAATTCTGGGTAGACATAATTGATGGTATTTAACCAACAATCCATCTCTAAGCAACTTTGAACTTGACCCGCAAAGCACAGAGTTTCCTAATTTCTAATCATGTTTTTCTTTTCTTCTGTACATATCATGTAGATTCTGCTCCCTTTCAATATGAAACTATGCTGCAAAATCTAAGTCTTCATAAACCTTGAATCAAAGGAATCTAGCACTG
>JAAAKQ030098987.1:0-14446 GCA_010016005.3 Zanna intricata
TTTGAGCTAAATCGATGCAGAACTTTTTGAGTTTTTGAAGCGTACACAAACCAACATAACATTTTTATATATATAGACTGAATTTTGATGTATCGCGCATTTTTTTGAATATTCTGCATAAGTGCTTTTTTTAACTAATAATAAAACGATCAATTATTTTATGTGATTAGATAAGAAAATTTTGCTAATTTAAATCAGTTCATTCTAATTTAACCGGAATCAAGGTTAATAAAGTAATTAACAAGGAAATCTTTAATAAAGACAGAGTTTGATGAAAGAGAAAGCAAAAAAGACCTTGGTTAATAGAAGGTGTTGGGCACAAGAAAAGGTTAAGGACGTAAGAATGGGAAGACGAGAGGCGGTAAAAGTTTACTTTATCTGTGAACCAAAACTTGTTCACAGATATACACCTTCAACACGCAACATGACGGGCCGATCCCTGACTTTATTGAATTTTGGACATCCGCACTGCTCCTAAATAGTAATGTCTCGTACTATATATATTTTCTAATATAAAACATGCACGTTCTTGTTTATTTTCTGTTGTAAAATTTTATTATAAAAACATAACTGTATTCTTTCAGTTATCTATAATCACATTACGACTTATTTAACGATGTTGAGAAATCGGAAATTTTTTGTCTGTGAAATATAAATTTTTATTATCATTATTTAACTTTTCATAATGATTGCTTACCGTAAAACATTTTATTGTGTTTATAAAATGTTGGATATCAAATATAGAGTATACTTGTTCATTTGTATGTATAATTGTATGGCGGTATAATTGTTCATTTTAAAATATGATAAAAAATTTAATGATTTTCAAACCACATAAAAATGATTTCAGAAAAAGTGTACAGAAATCTGTATATCTCTTTCCTTATTAATCTAGTTACTGATATAGAACCCAATTTTAGACAAAAGATATCATTTCAATGGAAAAATGAAAATAGTAAAATGAATAATATTGAGGTAGGAGATCAAAACATAATACCAAATAGTGAAAATTGTTTTTATTTGGGCAATAAAATAATAAATAAATAAAGATGAACTAAGGAATTTAACAAAATTATTATTAATATTATTCCCATATTCTTTCTGCTAAGATCATCATAATTTTTGTACTGAGTGTAATTCTCTAATTTTCTTAGTTTCGTCATAATTAAATTATTTGTTGACGCGTTTCGGATATACTTCATTTTCTAAAATTACTGTACTGCAGAAAATTTGATCAAAATTTTTATCTTGGTTGAAAAAATGTTGAGGTTATGTTAACTCTATTTTTTATACGCGCTTATGCAGAGAGTCAGAGATGTGAGCGAATTGAAACTTGTAGCTTGTGTATAGGGGTCTACTCGTTAATCGAACGTATATAGTGCGCTAAACTCTGAAAATCAGTGCGTTTTTGACTGCGAAGTAATGAAAGCTTTTGAAACGAAAAGACGGTCTTCTTGCTCAAAACTGTCCAAGGGTTTTTACCCTTCTAAAAATAAATTCTATTTAACAGCTGAGAACCATCTATCAAACAATCTACTTTATTTTTTTAGTGTCGTCTATTAAACGAGATAAATTCATTGAAATTAAAGAAGACGGGAAAAATCTTATGATCTTTTAGAATAAATACACCAAAGAGAAACACTTCGTAGCAATTGGCATGAGTAAAATCAAATCAGATGAAGAAGAAAGGAGGAAATTTTAGAAAAAAAATTTATTAGCAAACAGTAGAAGAATTTCAATGAACGACCAGAACATGTCCTGCGGAAATATAAGGTTGAAAAAAGTGTACCAGAAAATAACGGTACGGTACTTGGAAAAACTGCCGGAAGGAGACCGACCGGAAGACCCCAGTTCAGATTAGAGGTGAAAAGTAAAGATGAATTTTAAGTACCAAATGCCAATGAAAATTTATTCTTTTCACCCATATGTTAAGCGTAAAAAATTAAGTAACAGAGAAAAATGAAATTCAGATTCAAAAACGTTGAAAAATATCATATAATGGATTTCACGACAAATTTACAACAAACCGAAAAGCTAGTTTTGATGAACTGATTCCGGTTCTAAAACCGTGCTGGGTAAGCAATCACATTTTATTCTTAATGACCGTTATACTCTTTAGAAGCAGGCGGTAACTCCACCGTAATAAACTCTTTAATGACGTCAACATAAAAACAGAGTAGAATGTTTAATAACACTAACATACACAGTTTTTGACACGTGAAATATCTTGTTCATCCATCCATCTTGTTCATCTTATCTTCCATGCTAAATTGAGAAATGCAATCAAAATTGTTCGATCACCCACAGCTTTTGCATGATAAATCTTTGAAGTATTATTTTTGCGGAATTCTGGACGTTTATTTAGGAGTAACATATAACATAAAAGAATATATGTAATGATCTTTAACAGTTAGTGTACAAATATAACATTATGAAGGCAATAGTCAATAGTTGTATATGAATGAGATTCATTTGCTGTAGGTTGTGAAATATTAATAAAGAGGAATTTTCTGAAACATACAGTTAACACACCACTATTATTTAAACGTTCACTGCGTATGCAGGTTCTGTGTTTTCATTCTGTTTTATGATTTAAAGTTACTGTGTGAAATATTCTGTAAAGAAATATTCCAGAAAGAAAGTGCGTTTAGGATCCAGTTAAGCTAATGCTAAATTATCCGCACTGGCTAGAGAAAATCGACACATAGATTTTTTTCATACAGTTGATGTAGCGTAAGTGTTTGTCATTTCTCATTTGTTGGACTAGTTTTTTTTTCATGCAAAGACAAAAGGAATAAGAAGTAAATCCAGAGACACAATGTAGTGCCCGAATTTACTGTCAGCTATAAGACCAAGCCTCCTGATGAGGACTTGTCTGACCCGTATCTTCCAACACATTACATTTTTAAAGGTGAAGCAGAATATGAGGTAGACACTGAATTTGAACATGAGGAGCTGATGATCTTCCTTTTAAAGCAGAAACCTCTTCTCATCTGATAACTCAAAGTGAATTAAACGACCAGTTCGGAATTTGACGTTGTCGTAGAAACAAGCTGAGCTTTGGAGATCTAGGTTGAAAGGCTATACCGGAACTGAAAGGCTCCGTAAGGTATTACAGTAGTTCCGAAGGCTAAACAGACAAAGAGAGAGGTTGAAAGGCTGGAATCTTCTCTATGTTAATATTAAACTGTGTTTGTAATCGTCAAGAAGAAATTCAAGATTTATATTCTGAATAAAATAGTTTGGTGAACAGCAATATTTGTGTTGTCAATATTTGTGCTGGATGTACTTCATGAACGTAAATCTACAGAATTTGAGATTATTCATTGATTTGTCGAAAACTAATTTAAAGACTGTCTTTTACAAAATGGCAAGATATTCCATCTGTGACGTTAGAATATGAAACTAATGAAAAATTAATTTGTCATTTTAAAAGAATTTGAACACATCCTCTAATGTGTATATTAAATATACATACCGTAACATTAAATATAATATAAATACAAAGTGTAATACGAAATTCTCCCGGACTTTCATAAACTATTCTACTCGTGAAAATTATGGATTTAATCAATGGTTTAAAATGCTTCGTTTGTGAGTTATGCATAAAGAACGTAAGTAGAGAAAGATGAGAGCATAACTAGTGAAAGATTTCGCACAGATTTTAGCTATTCCGGTGAAATGAGGTAGTATTGAAATTTTACGGACGTTAAATAAGAGACAGAATTAGTGGTTTCTTATGGTTTATGATCTAAAAATTAAAATAGGTCCTACAACCGTATTTGTAGGACCTTTTCAAAAATCTAGAGTGAAAACCAATAAATTGGTGTAAAAAAACTTTTTTATGTTTGAAGTGCAATAACTATAACTTTATTAAATGGGTAATAAACACTAAGATTTTTAAATAATACCTGAATTTAATTTTGAACGAAATTATGCAAAATAAGTTGAATAAAAAATAAAAGTAAAAAACAAAATTCGAATTTATATTAGACCAAAGTGCATTACACGTAGCACTTTATAATAAATGTTTTAAAATGACCCCACCATTTTCAATACATTTCTTGACACGCTTCTTACTGCTTTTGTTGCTCTTTTTAATTCTTTAGAGCTGTTCTTAAGTTGCTCAGCCGCATTCATAATGCATACAATTAGTTCCTCACGAGAATGTATTTTTGTTTTGTATGCAATATTTTTCACCCATCCCCAGACGCATACATCTAAAGGTGTTAGATCAGGTGATCATAGTGGCCAGGAATGTGGACCTTCATGACGGATCTTTTTTTCAGGGAAATAATGGTTTAAGTAAGGGGAAACGGCATAAAAAAAAGGGGGGGGAAGCGCGCCATCTTGGTAGAAGTATGCTTTGTGTTTCAGCGAGGAACATCTTCAAGCAACTGCGGTAATTCTTCTTGAAGAAAGTGCAAGTAAACTTCAGCATTTAAATAGCCACGTAATATGAACGTTCCAAACAGCTGACTGTGAAGAAGACCAAACATTGTCGATAAGTCGGCGTTGAAAATTACCGTTTCATGAGGTTTTATTTCTGCCCAATGTATGCTTATTACGTAAGTTGTTGACGCTATCTCTAATGAAATTTGCTTCGTCGTAAAAAAAACATACTTGAAGAGTTGATTTGTATCCCATCAGCTGTAGAACTCCACTCGAAGTGGATCATCTCTGGTGTGTTGATGTTGAACTGGCTATTTTTTAACAGCAAATTTTTTTGCCGCTGTTCCTGAGAGAATGTATCCCGCCGGAACAGCTATATTGGCCCTGGATTAATTCTAAAAGAGTTAAAATTCTGAGATACCACTAAAGGAGACATCGTCTACTCTCAGGTTGATCACTTCAGATTAATAGTCGTTAATTTAACTTCAAAAAATTTAAGTAAAAAATGAGAAGAAATTAATTATATGACGTCATTTCTAACCGATTTATTAGCTTACGTTTTATTAATAAATGTCTACAGATAGCGGCATATAAAGCGTATTCTTTCAAGTTATTGCTTTCACCATTATAATTATGATGTTCAAACCCACGCATCTTCATCAAAATAGCAAAATCCTGTAACATATTACTTAATGATAAAAAAGGGGATGATTACCCCCCTAAAATAGTTAAAATTCTGAGATATCAATAAAGGATATATCGTTTATTCTCAAGCTGATCACTTCAGATTAATCGTCATTAATTTAACTCCAAAAAATAAGGAGATATCATTAAAGGATGGGATAGCCACATTAACAGGGAATGCAGATATATTTCTTTCAAATCTTATTACAAGAATTTCGGTTTCTGTAACCAAAATTCGACAGTACAATTAAATTTTTATCAATTCAAGATTAATTCACACAAAAAAAACTCCTTTGTAAACTCGATTTAGTTGGTTTTTTTTATTTTTATTAAAAAGTACAAAAATCAATGTCAATTCTTTAATAATAATTGGACCAAGTAATTATTTGTTTCTTTCAAAATTTTAAAAAATTTATAACTTTTGAACTCGTGGACCGATTTTTGAAATCCAAGTCTGCTATTTCTTATAGGATTGTATAATTGTCTTATATTGTATATTTGCCTGCATTATTTTGTTGATTTACCAATTATTCAATTTTTGGGATTTTAAATTGTATTTTTTTTTTTTTTTGGAAAAAGAAAAAAAATTGATAATTTATTTAGCACTAACTCCCATTTCTATATTAAAAGCATTTTACACCTTATATATCAAAATTTATTCTAATTAAGATTTTATTTAATTTCAAGTTTTATTTATTTTTGAACTCACAAATATCCTAACAATTAGTGGGCTGATTTTTAATATTGTCTTTAAAAAATTGTCTAACGCTTACTTTGATATTTGTTTGCATTTTTCATTAACTGAATTTAAAATATTTTAGTACAATTAAGTAAATCATTTTAATTAGATAAAGAAAAACATAGCTTAGATTTTTTATTTCCACATCATTATTTAGGTCATTAATAGAAATATCAGTAGTTGACTCTTTTAACTGACAGCAACTCTAAACGAAGTCTAATTTTTATATTTTACTGTTATCATTATACTTTATCCTTGACCACCGCAACCATATTACATCATCAATAAAAGAATATTTTCTATAACTTTAGAAAATTTATTTCCCTACTCTCTGTTAATCAAATGTAATTTTATTCTTTAAACACGAGTTTTCTTTTAAGATATTCACAAATATTTAATTTTCCTGAAATTTTGTGCAGTTAGTAGGACCGCAGCCATCTGTAATCCGTTAAGTAGAAGTGGAAGTTTCAGCTAGCTGAGATCTAGCTTCTACCGCGATTTCTTTGGTCCGATAATCGAATTGGATAACACATCAAAAATTGACAAAGATCTTATGAAATGAAATCAAATAATCGATATTTAAAATGTATTTATAATTTTGTTTTTTAATCAGTCCCTTTTACTGTTCGAGAAACCCCAGAGGATGAACCCTACCTCCTTCAAAATTAAGTTATTTATTTATAGAATTAATAATATATATATTTAATATTATCTTTTCAACATTTTTTAATTTAACTTCTTTTTTTAAACGAATTAACATTCCTCTTTCAATACTCTACAAGATAGTTGCAACTAATAAATAATCTTCTCAGATTAATCAATAGCAGGAGTCGAGGCAGTGAGTGAATTGTAGTCCCTTTCCACGAGGGAAATCGTGTCATTTAATCTAGCCGTACTAGTTAAGTTTAACGCATTTTATATTTTTTTTTTTCATATATATTTATATATATATTTAATGCAATAAAGCTACATCAGAACTCCTGCAGTATTCGGAATTATCATATAGCCCAATATCAGTAGTTATGAGTTTACAAATTATAATGACTCAGAAACATAATCATCTCCTTTTTTATCACTAAGTAATAAGTTACAGGAGAGTGCTATTTTGATGAAGATGCGTGGGTTTGAACATCATAATTATAAAGGTGAAATCAATAAGTTGAAAGAAGTACGCTTTATATGCCGCTATTCACAGGCATTTGTATTAATAAAACGTAAGCTAATAAATTGGCTAGCAATGACGTCATATAATTAATTTCTTCTCAATTTTTACTTAAATTTTTTTGAGTTTTAACGACGATTAATCTGAAGTGATCAGCTTGAGAGTAGACGAGTTTAACTGTCGAATTTCTTAACCAAATTTTTCAATTTATTGAAAGGCAATCCATCTTGCATTTAGATAATTTTTGGTATTTCTTCTGTGTTGGGAACTAAAGATTGTAAATATCCTTTAAGAATTCCCTGAAAGTAATAACAGATCCTCCAGTGGAAGCCAGACAGAATTTTTGGTAATTTAATTTGATCTTTCCAACTGTCGTTACAGCAAAAGTGGATACGGCTGTTCCGAAACAAAACCAGAGCAAACTGTCATATTTTTAGAATTTTTTGGGGGAGGAAAATTAACAAATAGCAGCACGTTTATTATTAACCGGTTAACTCAAATAGTTTTCCATAAGAGGCAGGCATATTCCCAATGTTGAGAGCATCAAGTATTTAGGTGTAATAATTGACAAAAACTTCATATCAACATGTACAACATATCTGCAGAAGTTCGGAGGCTACCACAAAGTCACTGCAAGGATTAATGGCTTTCCAACGGCTCCCAGGATCTCCAAAAGACGAATCATAATGTCAACGGTGTCGTCGGTCCTGCTTTACGCATCACCAGTCTGGGTGTTGGCAATCGAGAAGGGAATACACTTACGCAGGCTAGTTAGTACGCACAGAAGATCATTGCTTGGGGTGGTGTCAGCGTACAGAACTGCGTCATACGACGCCACTTGTGTACTCGCGGGAGAGCAGAGTGAATTAAAACCGTTCTCTTGAGAGTACTTTATACAAAATTAAAACATTAGGACAATGACATTTATATTAAATTATGATAGTTAATTCATTTTATAGATCGTCTTCTTTAGTTGCCTTCCTTGATCCCGCTTTGAAATATCTTCTACTTTAGGATCATATATTAAATTTAATTAATAGTTGCGCGACAACTAAATGAAGTCACACTAAATTTACATTTTCGTATAATGAAATATTTATAACACATACGTAAATATATTCATTCAATATAACTGTATATACCTATGACGCTACCAAATAAATGCTTTTTTTTTCAAGGAATGGCAATCTTACTAGACAGAAAACTATCAGCAACTTTGTTTTATAATTTTTTTTAAATATAGATAGAATTCAATAAATCACTACAATGCAATTAAAAAATGTACTAAAATATTACAAGTACTGTAAATAATGTGGGTATTATGGTAACAAATACAAAGATTTTGGGACGTATATATATATATATATGTATTTTTTTTTGAAAACAGAACTGATAATAAAAAAATCCTTTCAAAACAGATCCTCACAACCTATTCTGCAAAAAAAAAAACTAGCAGTATCACCCCGTATTTGCATACACATTAATTTTATTCTTCAATTCATGGTAAAGGATGGCAGCCTATTCCTGCCCAAAAGCTATTAAAAGCAATTAATCACCTTCTTAATGGCCGATGTCCATCACCCTTATTAATTGGCTCATAATATGTAAAAAAAAAAAAAACTATTGAGATTCTCTTATTTTCTCCCATTATTTCAATATGAAGCTTTCAGGATTTCTTATAACCTTTAATTTTTCGTGGACTGCTAATATCTAACTTTTCTCTCTAATAAGGTGGAAATTTTAATTAATATTGAACATTCCTTAATCGTTCTTAAGAAATGTAATTTCATCCTATCGCCAGCTACCCAAGTTTCAATGTTGAACATGAAAATAGGAACCACCAGTATTAGATAGATTTCATTACAATAGGTATTGTTTGTAATACCATTGCAATGGGTTTCATGATTCGACTTACCGAAAATTTCGACATATCTTCGCGTTTCACATTCCCCAGACCACAAAGCCAATGTCAGTTCAAAAGTTTATATATATATATATATATATTTCACACTCTTGTGGACACGATAACTGCTGTAATTTTGCGCCTATTAAATTGATACATAAAATATAACGATCCGAAATCTCGGTCTAGTTCGTTAATGGGCAAAATCGGATCATGGGGGTGGAAATGAGGGATTTTTTTCGAAAAAACAAAATATCGCTATAACTTTCTTATTAAGTAAAATGTCGAATTTGTTTAAAGCTTCTACTATTAGGCCTAACATATATATAAGTAAAGTTTTTTGATATCACCAGCCATTGGTCCAGGGGTGGGAAAATGGGGTTTCGAAGATTATAGGCACAATATCACATCGGTTTAAAGTGGTTATTAGTCTTCTAAACATTGCCCAAAACTTTTGTCTGAAACAATCTTAAATATGAACAATCCTTACGTTAAGGGATGACCAAAATATTGTTGGAATTGTAAGAAGATAGGGGCTTGTCGTATGCTAAATATGTGAAACTTTTTTCACATGCAACCATTGTCGTATTGAGTAAATTTAAAGTTTTTCTTAACTTTAAGGTAATTTAACAGCTTTCTTTACGCTTAACTTTAGGGCTTTCTTTACTTTTTATCCCCTTCTTAGCACTGATGAAATCTGCCTCCGCTTTCCGGCGTGCCGAAAGGGATTTTTTTATAAAGCCCTAGACTTTATTTCTTTCATTTACTTAACCTAAAAAAACACCCATGGAAGAGCTAATGTTCTCTAATAAATGCTGGTTAATACGAACTCTTAATTTAGGATACTACAGAGTTATCAATTTAACTGTCGGTCAACTCTGCCAGCAAATCCTACATCTTTAACTTTTTGGCTCCGCACCCTAAATACATGGCGGCATATGAATAATCAATATGTAGAATAAAAAGATGATTTCTTGGAGTCTTAAAACTGAGACATTTCGACTAACTCTGACAGAAGGATTTCGGTACCCCGGGAAGAAGGTTGCGATAAGGTGATATCCTGTCAACGATAAAAAGTCTTCATCAGAATCTAAAGGTGGAGGTGGCCTCGGAGAATGATTGGGAATCAAAACATATTTAATCGTAAACATTAAATTATCTTGTATATATCGGTACAGAAAGAATCAAAAGGATTGGCAATATTTATTGACAAATAAAAATAAATAAAAAGTTCGTTTTTCTCATAAGGTTATCTCGTAAACGTGTAAATAATAAAGATAGGCCAAATTATTACAGTAAATCATAATCGAATTCATGATAAAAGTCCAGACAGGTCGATGATGTGAGGATTAAAAAAATTAAAATAAAACGATCTTCACGTGAATTCAGTAGAAATACACTTGCGTTTAAGGAAAAAAAAATCAAACTTATTTTTTAAATTTGAGAAAAGGTAGATCAATGGTAAACAGTGATAGTATCGTGTTAATATTAGACAACAGAGGTCAGTGCTAGCTTGTACGTAAACTATTAGAACCATTAACGTCTGGTCACTATAAGGGCATCCTAACAGAATTTTCTATTAACACATGACGTCATATTATGATTACGTCAGTCCTTTCATAACATGTATGCAATACATTATCTATTATTTATAAAGTTTGTAAAAGGCGGCCGAACTACCGATCAACACTTGCTCCATTTTAAACTAACCTTATTTGACCTACTGTCCCAGCTTTATTTCCTTTTAAATAAGAACATATGTATAATAACCAAAATTATATTTCTTTAAATTTAAGCAAAAATTTCATTTAATATCTAAAATTACGTAAACATATGGTATATTAAAAATAATAAAAAGGTAAATTCAAACCCTTAATATTTTTTCGTGATAAATTCGATACCCTTTTATAATATTTCAAAACTGAATTTCTTAAAACAGATTGCTACTAATTTGATAAAACTTTAATATTTTCACTTTTAATGAAAATGTTATATTTCAGAACCTTCTGCAAAATTAAAGAAGAAAATAAATCATTTCTTAAAAATGCGCTAACTTTAAACATCAAATTTTTCAACGGTTTGTAAATTATTGATACAAAATTTAAGTTCTTTATTATATGAAGGCATATGCATCAGGTTTTTTTTTTTTTTTTTTGTTTACAGTAAATCTTTTCTTTATGTAATAAACTCTTTAAAAAGACTCTTAAAATTAATCAGTTAATTTAAGTTTAATAATTTAGTTTAATTTTAGTTTAAGTTAATTTAGATTGAGTTTAATTATTTAATTAAACTCTTAAAACTCTTAAAATTAATTCTAAAAATCAAAATAAATTTCTAAACTAAAATCTCGTTTCTTAGCAAAATTGTAAGCAACATTACGCCCATCAATTTTATGAATTTTCTTCTGAAATCCGACAAAAAAAATGTAACAAATAAATTTCTATTACTAATTTATTTTATTAAAATTCATTAATCGTTTGGATTCAATTAACTACACTATTATATTCCTCATCTGCTAGCAATTGGAAAAGACCAAGCGCTTATAAATAAACTGAAATATAATTGGATCCCTTTCATACACTTTCATTTAAAAAAAAATTAAAAATAACTCGCGAAAAATGAATAAATAAAACAAAAACTTGGTTACCGATCTTGTTAATATTTTCTTCATAAGTAAATGCAAATTAGGAAGACAATCGAGTATTAACTGATGTAAACAAAGAGATATAGTATGGTTCTTTATACTATCCATCTCAAACTTTCTTACACGTAAAGAACTGAGATATAAGAAGCAGTATTAGGAATCGCTTAATGTACAAGTTATGATTTTACTACGTAGCCAACACCTAGGGTTAATAATAAATTAATCTGTAAAGCTGAACATCGTCTGTAACGATATGCACTTTCATACTGATATTTTTGGTTCAGTGAAGGAAAATAATTTGGAAAATGATTCCGAAGTGGAAGCCTGCAGTGGAAATATTGTTCTTCATCACATCTACCTCATTTTTAAAACCAACATAACTCGTATCCAGTCGTTTACAAAAATTTCGATCATAGCATTTAAAACACAAACTTTATAAATTAATAGAATATAAATGACTAAAATTCTTTGACGGTAAATCTTTATTAAACATCTTCTAAACTGATTTAAAATGTTATTTATAACAAAAGTTTTTTTATCTTCACAAAAAAAAAAAACACTAGATGGCATCGGATATAGATTAAAAAAACAACTGATGAAACTCCATGTACCCGTACAAAATCTTTAAACTTATGTGCTGAAGTAATCATCCACAAAAAAAATCCATAATGACTATAATATAGTTTATAAATAGGTTTATATTTTAGTCGCTAATGCTTATCTTACCGTTTTCAAAAAAAAACTTTGCCCCAAAATTCCCCCTTCCCCAAAAATCGAAAATATCTATCTTCTTTTATTAGATATGTTTTAACTAAAATTTTTTGTTAATGTCTTCCTAGGCATAGCAGTATTGTAAGTGACCCAAAAAAAAAAAGTTTGGGCAATATTGAGAGTAGGAGAGCCGATAATGTTGAAATTCCTACTACTTTAATTTTAAATACAACGTTATGGATGCATGTTTTTACAACGGATATTACGTACAAATAATAAGAGAACCAACAACATTTAGAATACTAGAAATAAAAAATAATAATACACAAAGTAAAATAATTATTTAATATTTACCTGATCTGCCAGACCGGCAAGAGGCTGAGGATTAACATCCTCGCCTCCCGTCGCTACTATCTTTTCAAGACTTTTAAGAACTTGATCCATAGGAGGCCAGTCCGCTTTCTGACAAAGCTGGAGGATTCGAAGAGCGATGTCCCGGCCCGAAGAACCGGCACTGCTCGTCCTCGCTGGACCTCCATCTCCTAGAAAAAACAAGAAACATGAAAATAAATAAATGCTTTAATGATTTATCCGTATACTTCAAGTTCATATTTAAACTGAACATACGTTACCACCATAATAAATAGAACATTTTATGTCGATATGGTGAAATTTAAAAAAAATAAAAGAAAAAAGTAGCCAGTCGCGGGACTGGCCAATGAAGTGAAAACTTAAAACAATGAGTTCCGATCATTGGTTAATAATTGTATTTTATTCTATTGATGATTTTAATGTATGTGATTATTCATTTAAAAGGACTTAATAGACTACTTGAGAAATCTATTCATAATATAGTGTAATGGAACAGTCTTTCAATACTGTATTAATGTATACGTATGTGTGTACTATTGTACAGAGAAAAAGAGCGGGAGAAAGAAGAGAAGTGGAATCAACGTCTTTCTTTACTCTATACTGATATAAACGTACACGCACATATACGTAAGTATACAGAAAGAAATAATGAGAGAGAGAAAGAAAGAAAGAGAAGTCTATTGGGAATCACCGACGGATCATCGATGTTGTTTCTCCCACCTCTCGTTATTATACATTATACATTATATGTATATATATATATATATATATATACATTATATATATATATTATACACATATATGTATAGATTTTCGCTCCGTGTCTTTCTCTCCTATACATGTATATATGCTTAGCGTCTCGTGACGGTTTTTGATTACGAGTCAGCTATTTTTTTCTCCATGCAAAAATGTATCACAAAAGTGTCCAGCACAACGTGCCAAAAAACGTTTTCACTTCAAAAAAAAAAAGATAAAATTATTCTTGTTAACATATAATAAAATCAAAAACATACGCGATCACATCTGGAAGCGGACCGAACAGTAATGGAGTTATAAAAACTGAAAGTATCTTAATTTGATCATTGAGTCATTAGAAGAAAATGATAAATTAATAAAAATGAATCTATACAATTCTCTTAACCATTCCCAGGAATCTAAATTCAGCGAGCGGGTACATTTATATTTACTCGTACCTAATTCCTCGTAAAATCGTTCATAAAAATACACTACTCACACAACTTTAACAGTCAACTGCAACTGTGTATAGTGAAAATACACTATTTCATATATAATGTATTCTTTAAAATTCGGATGTACAAAATTTCTTTTCATATATACCGGGGAACACATTTATTAAGTAAAAAGATCCAAAAGAGGTTATTAGTTAGAAATGTATAAGAAAATAACGTCACTTATTAAAACACATGATTTCAAAATTTTTGTATTCTTAGAAACTTTTTCCTAAAATCAGTTTTTACATTCCTAGCATCATAACTCCTTTTACTATATTTTCTTCATTAGCTCCTTTTACTACATCTTGCATCATATAGCTAAACTGCAAGAAAGAAATGTATGGTAATCAGTCAAAATATTAAGTATAGATTTTTTTCGTATCTTTCAACGTTTTATGACCTAGAAACCCTCCCCACCCCAAAAAAAAAATAAAAAACAAAACAATTAGGGGTAATATTTGTATGTACACGGTTGTATGAATATATATACATGTGTTGGAGGGTTTAAAACTTAAGAACCTTTGACTGAATGAACCGATTTTGATAAAATTTTATCCAGAGACTCGTGTATGTGGAACAATTTCTTGCTAAAATACTGAGTTTGCTT
>JAAAKQ030098998.1:0-14445 GCA_010016005.3 Zanna intricata
ATCTAAGACGAAAATTGGACTTTTCTAGGCAATTTCTAGTTTTTCTAAAACGTGACTTTTGACTGTGACTTTTGAGTCAAAAGTCACAGTCATAAGAGTAAAGCATAATTTTCTTATTTCATTTCTTACAGAGTATGGAAACAAGATTTTCTAATGCTATAAGACTTTATTTTATATTATTTATTTGTTATTATAAGTAATTTAATATTGTATTTTTTTGTTTATGTTTCCATTAAATTTCGGATTAGATGAAACTTATAATTAATAAATTATGTATTAAACTTTTAATAATATGTATTTGGTGAAAAACACACTTCTTAGTCCGTATCTTTATTCACAATAATTCAAAATCTCGTCTTTTTCATTAATAAAATGTAATTTGTATTCAGTTTTACAGATTATCAACAATATTCAGTTTAATACATCTATAAATAACTCTCAATAATGAAACTTAGGTATTAAACTTTTTTTTATAAATTCCACTAATCTGTATAAAGATCTAGCCAAATTATTCTTTTTAATCGGAGTTCTCCCATAATCAGTAAGACCTAATAACCAATCAAAATCTATTTAGAAAAGTCATTTACGTAATAATAGTCTCTAATTTTTAAGACACTTCGGTACTTTTCTTTCAGTTAAATAATTTTCTTTATTATTTTTTGTTATATATGGAACTTTTAAACACTTGTATTTTTTATTGATTAAATAAATTATGTCTAACACTACATAAATTTAAAAAAAAAATCTAGTTTGATAGGCAGTTTAAATAACTTTGATGGTTGAGTTTGAAATTCACTGTTCAGTAACAGGAAAGATAACTAAAAGGATGAGTTGGCAGGACAGTCAGTTCAAAGACCGTGCCTTCAGGTTGTCATGGAGGCAAGAACCGTGAAATGACGGCGGTGATCTAGCTGGCCGCCGTGAAATTGATTCGTTATTTCTCGCCTACACACCAGAACAGCACTCTTATCAAAGACCAATAAGCCACCTAAATGATGTACAGTTTGTTAACGCTACAAAGTAATTATTTTAATATTGTGTAGACCCCCTTTTGTAAACTTTTCATTAATATAATTCAATTTTGACAAAATACTAATTACAAATTTTCTCTAAATCAATATTCGATCATTATTTACATACATATTAGAAAATGTTTGAACAAATCTTTTCCGACTGATTACATTTATGGTGTATGACAACTGAAAAAGAAACATAAAGAAACTATTCTCAAAAAATTCAAGTTTTTTGAAAACTGCAGAATCATTAATAAAAATTTTCAATCTTTTATACAAATATTAAAGAACGCAAAATAACAACAAATTATTATTATTATTATTATGATAATAATAAATGGGATTACAAATATATAAACTAACACTACAATATAATATAAATTTAAAGAGTAATGCTAGGAATAAATCTGATATTTGAAGGAGATATTGGAAAATTAGTTTAATAGATATGGTAGAACGTTAGAAGAACTTTCCATCAGCATTTTTATTTCGTAATGACAATGATTTGGAAGGAATTTGTAGTTAAAAAAAAATAAAATTAGATGTTGGTGTCTCATACACGTGCTTGTGCATTCATAATATGTTTTGGTGTATGCACAAGAAAACTAAACTTATTATTTCTCTTAGTCTTAAGTTTTGGTATAAAATTTTAAGTCTTAAGTAAACCTTTTGAGGTAATTAGCAAAAATTCTGTCAATATAGGTTTTTTATAAATACCTCCTAATCTCATTTATGCCCATTTATAATAAGGAGAATTACGGAAAGTATCTGGACATCTAACTTTTTATGTTTAAAAATCAGAAAAATTAACTTATAACCTAGTCAATTAATTCAACATCCTTCGCAAGATTTATCCAATGAAAAATCTTTTTTCACTAGATAAAAGTGAATATCTTGAACATAGATAAAACTTCTTTCACGATTTTAATTTCCTTACTTCCGAAAATTAAGTGTTTAATAAGCAAAGAAGAGTATAAGTGGGTATTTTGTTTTGTTTTAGGTATATGTACACTAGATTTGATTTCGTAATTTATTTTACATAACAGTATAGAAAATAATAATAACTTGTACGATAATAAAATTTCTAACTCCTTCAGTCTCATAATAAAAAATAAATATTTTTACTTGGATTTTAACTTTCAAGTTTTTTATATAGATAGAAATTATTCAATAAATATATGTTACACTACCAAAATAGTTGTTACATAGTATTAAAAAATAGATTCTTGTAATTCTGTGTAGTTCAGTCAAATCTTTTCAATTTAAAAGTTATTAAAATAACTTCTCCACTGAAGTAAAATAATGTATTCAGTCATTCTATGTAAGGTTTTAATATACAATTTTTTTTACCTATTTTCGTTAAACTTTTTTAGGAACAATATACAATTTCACTTTGTTAGGAACAATACTGACAAATTCTCCATTTTATGTAAGAATGTGTGTGTGTGATTTTTATTTGAAATAATATGTATTCTTGAATCTTATTATTTATTACTTCTGCTTATTATAATTATTATTAAATCCGTTGAGTTTCAAAAACCTGACATACTTAAAAGAAAATGAAGCAATCATTAAAATGACAACAATAATTTAGATTAATATTCAAACTTAACTTAAAATTTTAAATTATCTAGAATAATAGAATTCAATTAACCATTTATAATTTCTTCCCGATAATATTTTTGACTAATCAAACCAAAATTATTCAACAAAAGAATGTATTTTTATCTATCTTTTATATTTAGTGCGATATTTTCAGCAAACTACTTTATAGAACAAATTCGCTGCTGATGGTAAGTAAGATCTTAACCATAAAATCTAAAACAAACAAAATTTTAACATAAAATAAATAATATCATCATACATTTGCTTTTAAAACCTTACGCAAAGCACACACACAAAAGCACGTACGCGCGCTTACATACATATATATATATAAATACAGACTCGTCTGCACGAATGTGTAGCACACTACTATATTAAACCATTAAAAATATTTTGATAGAAATGCATTGCGTCGTAATACATCTTATCCTCTTAGGGAATAATTGTTTGAATTACGAAAATATTTTTAAAAATCTACAAATAATTTTATCGAATCAAAATCAGAAAAAGTTTTTCCATCATTCAGATATTCAATTAAATATATCACAGCAACTTATCGGCCGACTAGAAAAGACTTACTTTTAAAATGATCCTTTGTAAAATAATCCTTTATAATAAACACGTTTATTGCCTTTTATTCTGGTTTATCAGTGCAATATTAAAGTCAGTATTTCCTTGAATTAAACCTGTAAGTACAATCCATTTCAAAAATCATAGACAAGTTGGAAGCTTTGCAAAACTGGTCTTCCATTTTCATGAAGTCAAATTTACTTTTACATTTTTTTATTTACATTTTTCACCATAAAATTTAATTTTTTTACTGTTCTAAATACTGGTTTTTTACTGTTCATAATTTTGAAAATGAACAATTGTTTTTTTACCTTTCCGGTATCACGAAAATGTACTTGTTTTTCATGAAAAAAATCATGTGAAAGATTACTCTGATTTCTGAAACTTAATATACAATAAGTTATAATCTTAAAAATTTCGAATTCTATGATTTCTAAATTCATCATACTTTTACTTCAAATAGAATTACCTATTTTACAAATTTTTAAAGAATTTTTTTTAAAAACGCAATATGGAAAAATTAATTTGCAACGAAGCTGTATTGTAAGGAAAAAATTAGAAATATTCTCTTCGTTTTATTGGATGGTGAGTAGAAATGAGCTTCCCACTCAATTTGATCTGTTTCTATCTTGTATCTTACCCTTTCGCAGTCATTGTTGTAACTGCTTTAGAGTATTAACAAAAAGTCTGATTTAAGTAAGCATACAGTGGTCAGTAAAAGAAAGGATGCAAGAAATATTGCTAAGGATAAAAATATATTCCTGTAATAAATTGGTGTTCACATTTTACTACTTTTTTAAGCCTGTGATGAGTGTGTTCATTTTGACGACTGTCTTATGACAACATTTTTAAAAAATTGTCCAAATTAAATCACAGCAAACAAATTTCTGACGGCGAGAGACGTAACCAACATAGAGTGAATTTTATTTAGATCATTCTGATATCGAGATGAGAATAAAATATGTATTTACTAATAATGAAGTTTTGTCTAAAAGACCGGAATTCCGATCTTACATATTTGAGAATTAGTTGTCTAATCTAATTCAAAGATAGGAAAGTTTTTTTACTTTATGCGGAATGCATATTTTCAGTACTATTGCACAAAAAATTGTATTTATTGCTTTCCTCACTACAATTATTGTACACATCTAAACACTGCATTAATTTTCTGTCCTTCTACTGCTTTTGGTACGTTATATATAACCTATTTAACAAAGAATTTTCTTCCAAATTAACACCTTCGGTAAAATCAAAGGCTAAAAAGTTTCTACAACTTGAAATGTGACTTCAGTTATAATCTACGACTTCAATTAATAAAAAAAATAATAAAATAAAATAAAACCATTTAAATTATTTACATTTTTATAACACAATTTTTATTGGGAAACTATTTCGTAATTGAAAAATCTGTTGTGGACATCACATGATCTGCTTGTACGCCTATTAATTTACATATACACATATTTTGCTACACTTCATTTAAACTTATTTCATTTGAAAATAAGGAACTATCCTCCAGTTCTTTAGTAAAGTGGACAGTTACACAATTGCTTAAATATTAGTTTTTATTAACATTAATTATTTATGCAATTATTAATTCAACAATCTTATATAAAAATATAAGGACAGAGTAAAAATCCCTATATTAGTCGTATTACTAGATCAGTATTTTTCGTATCTTCGTGAGTTGCTGATTAACAAAAGTTTCAGATTTTTGGTTTACCGTATAAATAAAAGTTAATAATAATTAAACAATTCCGTTTAGTGAACTTTTGTATCCTAGTTACAAATGTTAATTTCGATTTAATAAATAATAAAGAATGAAAAAGAAACAGACATGCAAGAAAAAGAAAGATGACATGAAGAAATATATCTAAAAAAAAAAAGAAGGTGGATATGAAGAGAAAGAAAATGTTAAGAACAACGGAAGAATTAAAAGATTAATAGAGGATGATGGATATAAAGAGAGAGAATATTTGAAAACTAGAGAACGTATACACAAATTAAGATCAGAAGAATTATATCAAACCAAAGACTGATTAAATGATTATTAACAAAACAGAACTAAACGAAATGATGACTAACTCCGACTTAAGGAGATTACTATCCGACAATATCAGAGGAGTAATAAACTAAAAGATAAGAAGTTTTTTCAGTTTTAAAAAAATTAGGCATGTATGCCTCAGTGTGAATGTTGTTCTTATGAGGGTCTATTTTTCAGTCACTCTGTAGTTCACTTTAATTTGATAAAATTAAGCAGAAACACCGGAATTTTTACACAAAAATTAAACAGAAATCAAAGTAGAAAATTCAAAAATACGATTCTAAATAATAGTTTTAAATAAATATTAAATAATCAAATGTTTTATCAAATCTATTCTGTATACGCATATTATAATGCCTATTAAATTACATAAAAACATTTTTAAAAGTATATGAAATTTTATTTCACCAATAACTTCTGATTTTTTTTTCATTTATTTTTTATTATTATTATTATTAAATTATTATTTATTGTAATTTTCTTTACAAATACGGGTTAATTAGTAAATAAAAATATTTAAATTAAAAATAAAAGTTAAAAAAAGGGTATGAAGTCTGATTCGAACTCATGTGTCTTCCCTTGTAAGATCCAAATATCTCATTTATTAAACTTTTATTTGGCTCTAACTATGGATGTAACCAATGAAAATAAGTACCAGTTAAGATATATCTTTGAAAAGTTGTCAATGAGGACTTAATCTGCAGTTAAGAAAAAGTCCAAAATCCAAATTTACGAAACTTTCACATGTCTTAATATAGTCGATAGCACTATTATAATTATGAATTATCATAAAATAATGAAGGACGTACAGATTTCAAATTATATTACGTGTTGATTTGAACAGAAAATGTAATACATCAATTCGATATCAGATAGAATGTAAAAGTTGTTTGAATCACTTTACAGTAACAATTTTTGACAAGTAACAATTTTATCTGTGAACAAATCACCAGATTTGACAATTTTTTACAGAAATTAGATTCAGTCTTTTACTTCATGTGATTACTGAACATAAAGAAAAGAAATAACTACGCCAAAAGTGTCTCGTAATATGAAATTATGTAGCTTACTAGAATGACTCACTTTACTTACTAGAATGGCTTACTAGGAAATAAATAATTTTTAGCTATAGACCCGTAAATGAAAATCAGTATTTTCGTATTAGGATTCTGATTTTGTATTAATCATGGCTAAACAAAAAAGTTGTCGGTTTTTTTTTTAAATTCGAATTTTCAAACAGATTTATAATTCAATGATTAGCTTTATGTTAAAATGTCTCCGAAATGAGAATGTTATTATTTACAAGCCTAATAATAAGAATAAAATAAATTAGAAAGTATCGTGCAGCTTGTAGCACGATACAATTTATAAATTAAATAATAATTTGATATTTTTAAAAATTTTCCTTTCCATAAATTAATTCATTTTAAAAATTTGCATACAACTAATAGCTTTTAATTTAGTTAGATATACTTAATTTTGGTTCCGGAGGTTACACAAAAAAATAAAATATAATAATAAAAAAAAAGTATCGTGATAACTACATACTCGTTTACACATTCTTTGCAGTTGTTATTATTAATATTTTAATTGTTGACGATTAACGAATTTGAAATCGCATTTATTTCAGCCAGAATTAAGAAGTAGTTGAAATGAAGTTCACACTGAATATTGAGAAATTTTCTCACTTTTTACAGAAAAGAGGTGTTCAAAACTTTCATTTTTTTTTTTAAATTATGATGTAATATGTAAGTAAACTGAAGTTATTATTTCTCTGGTCCAAATTCTATATCATGGTGTCTTCCGGACATAGTGGGACAACACTAATTCACATCAAGAAAATGCACTTGTAATAATTTTTTGTTACGTTTTCCTGATGGTTATTTTTATTTAGGCCAGCCGCATCAGTCGTTGCAGCTCTCTTTAAAACTTAATTATTACAAATGAAAATTTAGACTGATTTACAAAATTAAAGAAAAATTATTGCCTCGGGTCATATTGACCCCAAACAGTACATGTGTATAGTAAATGGGAACAGAACATCAGGGTTAAATGTATAAAATTTAAAGAGATAAAAGTACACAACATGGATAATAATATCAATAAAAATGTTACTATACTTCGGCAATTATTACTTCAGCAATAATTGGTAGAGATCTTTCTATAAAGTAAATACTTAAGTGCTTTATAAACACTATCCATCAGTAACTTAGTGCCTTAATTTTATTTAAAGTCTTTGATAAGCTAATTCAATCAATTTTAAAGGTTTTGTATTGAATATCGCAAAAACAATACGTGTAGCTTATTTTTGCGTATGGATACATAAATTAAACTAATAAATTTACTCCTAATATATCCAACTAAGAATATATCACGTAAGAGAATATTATATTTTTCTTGTAAACGACTTAGCTAATATATTTCTGATTTCAATAAAATATTTTTTATGCTGGATCTAACGTATCATTTTAAATGTTAAATATAAATGAAAAAATGTCAGTTTTATTTTGCATGTTCATTAAAATTTCCAATTATAAAAATTTGAATTAAAGCTATATAAAATTATGATACTTTGTAAAATTGTGTATATATCATCAACTACTCATATTTACATTTTATCTAAGAATCTGTACTCAGGAAAAGTTTACCAAATTATTTTTGTAATTAAATAGAATCTAAATATGTTGAATACTTACGTATGTTATAAAAGAATAGAATTTTGTAAATGCATGTTTATCTATGAACAAGTAAAACATGAGGTTTTTAACGTCTAAGGAAATAAATGAAACTCAAATTGTAACTAAAACTAGTTTATTTTGTTTCTTTAAAATGGTGCTTGGATAATTACTGCGAAATTTTTACTTACCGCAAAATAAACTCAGGTAATATGAATGAAAGATCAACATAAGAACTGTTTCTAGAACTTCTATGACTTATGTAACAGTAGTCAGAGCTGATTTCAAGGACATATAACAACTAATTCAAAATACCCATGATGTATCATATCTGAGAAAATATTTCAACGCCAAATTGGTAAACACTCCTCATTTTTGCATTCAAATAAACATTTTAAGCACGCATCCCAATCCCCCATAGGGGAAGACACCCACCAAGTGATGATTCCGGTCGCCACACCACCCCTTCCGTTCCTAGCCCTGAGGGGCTTTACCGGGAGTCGTCTTATTGACCTTCGTTCTGACTACAAATCTGTCATCAGCCAGGCCTCGGTCGGGATGCTCCCGATGCAAATGCCGCGGTCGACATTTAGCATCGGAGTAAAATACCTCAGCAGCAAAAGCCTTCGCCGTAGGCTTAGGTCGACCTACACATAGCTCCAAAACTATATAACCGCAGCGCGGAAGTACGAAACCTCGCGCCTACTCTAAATCAATCTAACTACCCATGTGACTTTGAATGCCATATACGCAACGATTAAATGGATTGGAAATCATATTCCCACTCAAAACGCTGCTCGCAGCATCGAAATTTTGACTTACATCAACATTACACATGCAACATGCATTCACAAAGGGCTCAGAACGGAGGCAAATACCTCCCAAAGAACCACGTTTACGTGGCATTCTCTTCCCGCTATATCTTAGCCCACATCAGACCCAACTCCACCAAGGCCGCCCGCACAAACGAACCGATCCCGGCGATGTTAAGCCCGTTATTCCTACCGACGCTCTAGCAAAGCAGCGCAAACTTAAAAGGCAGTTACTGTCCTGCCAGAGCTATGCCACAATGCACACTGATTTTAAGCACACAATTACATAATTTTATGGGAGAAGATATTTAAGAGTCGCTTACAAAAAAAAATAATTCTGTAAAAAATCCTTTTTAAAAATCCAGTAAATAAATCGTTGTGTTCTCATTACTAAGGCTTTTAGCTAATTAATAATTAACAGCGAAAACATCGTAGAATATTTTTTTTATAACAAATAGTGTTTTTCTGTCAATGTATCAACCAGAATTAGATAACTTACTATGGTGGAAAAAAGATAACATTTAAAATCAAAAGGTTCGATTTTAGTATTTTTTGAATGTTATCTAAAATTATTTCTAAAGATCTAACTTTTTACATCCCAGGAAACTGGCTTAGTAAAACAATAAACAAATATTCTTGGATAACATAGTCTAATTTTCACACATTAATAATGCTTAGGTTAACAAACACAATTTTGTCAAGTGTTCGCAGTTCGAAAAAGAAATTAACAGAAAGCAGAAATAAAAATTCTTACAAATACAGTTTATTTCTCTGATAATTTATAACGTACAGAAAAACCAATTGAAATTACATACAAGATTAATTTTATAGCAATTAAATCATAAATATGAAAATACAATTCTAATTTTTTTTAAAAATTACCACAATTTACAAATAGAACTAAAATTGATTTAAAAATAGAATAATAGAAAATCTAACAATTCACTTCATGTAAGTATTACTTACACTTACTGTTTATAAAAGAACTACCCTAATTTTTATAGAATGGAGTAATGTCACGTATCCTCCTGTTCACAGTTAACTAACCGACCAGCTTCTTGTTTCCACCACTGTGCAAAATGGAAGCTCGTTTACGCACTCTTCACTCGTTTGTTGCCAGACACTTACTTCGAATGCTCCTGCACACTGTAATCAGTTTTATCACACGCTAAACTAAAACACTTGAAAACTGTCACTCCTCTGGTTCCCGGCAGTATTTAATCGTATATCTCCAGACTGCTGCACTAATACCCGACCATCCTTTTGATTGTTCGAGCGAATAATTTCCATTGTCCGCACCTTCTACGCTTTTCTATAAATCTTTTTCTAGAAAGAATTCCTTTTTGATTTATTATAGATTCGTCTCTCTATATTTCCTTTCTCTTTTTTTTTCTGGAAGTTTCTCTATCCATTACAATATATTATCAGTCTGATAGCATACAAAGAGAAATTTTATGAAAATACCTTTTTATACCAGGCTGAAAAAATAATTGTCTGTGTAAAACTCACGAAATAATCACATATAAAGATATATATATGTACTTCTTTGTCTTCTTTGCATAAATATTAATTATCTTTATATAAACATTAATGTTCCCAACATTTGTTATTACAACACTCATATAATGTGTTGAGATATGTTATTACTAACACAATATATTTAGATATGTTGTTTGGATTATATCGTAATATCTGAAGAAACTTTATCATTTAAAATTTTTAATTTTACGAGAAATAAAAATGAAAACCAACAATATTTCTGGGGAAATTTTCAGTATGCTAAAAATTATCTTTTTAGAAATTTCATGACTGGAAGAAAAAAATTATTTCTAGGGATTGTTAACGATAAACATTGTGATTTATAAATTTTCCAAGAAATCCCTACAATAATTGAAATTACCATTAAATATAGCAGAATTATTGTCTATGATAAGAAATTAGTAATACACTTGTTAATGTTAGTTTAATCTTTCTTTGATCTATTTAAAATTAAATATTCCATTGAATTTTCTTTCTTTTTGTAAACCTTTACAAATTTTTATAAAAATGATGAGACATATCTCTTCTCTGTTTGAAGGTATTATTGTTATGTAATACTTCAACAATCCCAAAGTTATTGGGTCTCCTTTTAAAATTTAATTACAGAAACGGACGCACGTGTGCGTGTATATTTTGAATCTTATTCTGAAATGTATAAATATGGGTTTAAAATGTGTTCATTGTCAAGACTGATGAAATCACTTACAACGGACAATGCGTTGTAGAAAGGTGGTTTACTAAAGGTTAAATAAACGACTAGCAGATATTTATTATTTAAAGTTTTTATCTTTATTTATGGGGAATAAAATACTGCGTAGGTTGAATGAAATATATGGGTAAAAATCTCTCATTAAAACTTTTTTAGATAAGAATTTTTTTTTGTGAAATACAACAAAATACTCGTATTTCGCGCAATGTGTGGTAGATGTAGCAAAAAGTAATTTTAAAAATATGCATAAAACGCTTAAGGGTAAACCATTTTAATTAGTGAAGTTAATTAATGGTATGAAAACGAACAGGAAAAATTAACAACGTAACATAGAAACAGACAGATACACACGCACACGCACGCGCGCGCGCGCGCACACACACACACACACACACATACTTGTCTACAAGTATCTCAATGTAAACTTAACAGTGTACTTTGATGCGAAGTTTGAACAATTTAAAATGAAATTGGCTTTAAGATATCAATATGTAAAAAGAAACTAGTATAAAACAGGCCATTACCAGCTAAGAGAGAAACATAAGTATTTATCCTATTATTTCGAAGAAAGTTAAACTTAAACTTAACTTAAAAAGTTAAGTTTAAAAGTAACTTAAAAATAAAATAATATAAACTTAAAGTTAACTTAAATCTTGTGTTTAAACAAAAAATTAATTACATGACGTTAAAAAATAAAATAAGTCCAGCAGATTTCATTTTTATCATATATTGAAGTTACTTTTAATAAATAAACTTATTGAATAAAATAATTATTAAAAAATATCCGACTACGAATTATACACATCTGCCTGGATTAATTATGAAGGACTAACAAAAATTAAACAAGCTTTTCTTGCTTTTCATACAGGCATTTTTTCAGGATACAAAAAGTTAGTTTGTGAAGTGAAATTTAATATTACTTGTACATTTTATGTTGTATTCGGGTGCCTGTTAACCTTAATGTAGTGAAGGCTGTTAAATTCACCATGTCATATAACCTATACAAGACGCGAATACAAAATAAAATTTAAAAGTAATATTAAATTTCAAATCGTTGACTAACTTACTATATCCTGAACTTGTAAGGAAAGAAAAAGTTGTTTAATTATTTATTGTTCGTTCTTCATAATTATTCTAGATAAATTTGTATTGAGGATCGTTAATTGTTACCGGACGGTCTCCTCGCTAGCGGCAGGAGTTTTGGCAGGTCCGCCGATACGACTGATTGCCGATCAGCGAATCCGCATATGAAACGGCGCGCGGAGAGATGAGACTGTGGTGCGTCTGTATGATGACTGGCAAGCCATTTGGGACGCTGCGTTAGTGGCCGCCAGAACCAGGCGTCTGATCCCGGTCTTGGGACCCTGGCTGGGGAGGGAATTTCGTTTGACATGTCCCCCCGAGACTGCGTTATGCTTAATTGCCGGTCCAGTCTCGGGTTAGAAAAGAGAGGTGAGGGAGGTTTAGTCGGTAGGGAGGCAGGCTGTGGAGTCTGCTTAGTCGCTCAGCCATTCTTTTTTAGTTGACTAGCTGGTGGCGGTTAGCGTCCCTGGTTCGGAGCCCGACACAACCCCATGATGACCCCATGGGGCGTGCGTGACTGTATTCCTTCGCAACTTATTGTAAAAAAAAACAAAAAAACAAGATAAATTTGAACAGTTAGCTGTCGCCTTTTTTGTTTTTTAATAACTATTTTATTTTGCGTTTTTTTTTGTTGTTTTCATAAATGAAAACAACAACCATTCACTATGCCAATCACCAGTATACGATACTGGTATAAGTTTTTTCTTGTTTTTTAATGTCGTTTTTCAAATTAAATATAAATTTGAATGTTGAAAGCGATGCAATGAAACGAATATATGTAGGTAGATATAGCGCACAGGCTCTATGTATCTACAAAAGTACTAAAGTACTACTAAATCGCCTGCGCCCCATATGTAGCCGGTAGCATCCCGATGCATTGTTGTTTCCTTTTGCTAACTACATTTTTCGCTTATATTTAGAGAACGATGAAATTTTTTTTAAATTATAAGACGTAAGAAGGTGTTTATTTTTTTAAATTTTGTGGAATAAAATCATTAAAATTTGAAAATTGCTTATTTTAGAAAAAAAATTGTCCCCAGTGTAGCAAACCCCTTTTCAATACAATTTTACATAGTCTATGTTACTTCCAGACCGAATACTTTTTACTAACTAAAATTTATTTCCGAAAACCAACATTTACTACCTTTTACTAACCCAAAAGTACATATACCCTCACAATTTATTATATCAATACATTCATGTTGGCTTCCGTTTTTCTTTTTTATGAATATTAAATTTGCTAATAAAATTGCTGTTTTCAAATTCTATAGACTATATAACTGTTTTAGTATGTCTGCCAGTTGTTACAAGTAGGAATAAATAGATATCTCAAAATCTGATGTATTCGTGTATCATCTGAGTTTCCTTTTGTAGTATTTCTTTAAAATATAATTGCGGATGTTGATAATCATCATCATAACAGTTTTGTTGGCTTGGAAACTTCGTTTTTTCCAACTGAAGAGCATTAATTAATTTTAATATAATTATTTTTTTTACATGAAGATCACTACTCCCTCATCAATTGTTACAGAACTTTCGTAATTCAAGATTTTCTACCATATGTATTTAATACTGCTAAATCTCTTCTGTGACTTTGATTATTTCCTTTTCTTACTCATCCAATAATTTGCACAGTATCTTTCTTGGCACACGTATAGTTTCTTTTTTAAACTGTATAAGTCCTAACAATCTATTTCAGACTTTTAATCAAACCTGTATCTTTTTTATAATTTTGTTCAGTTTGTCAGTTAGTCGAAATTTAACTGGGAGGCAATCCAAAACTGTTATGCTATGAAGCACAATTTTAACTAAAAGTCTTTATAATTTTCTTTTATAGATTTCAAAGAAGCTAAAGGAACAATAATAAATATTAAACTTAAGGGTTTGCATATCTAACTGTTATAATAAACTAACTAATAATCTATTAATATACTTAAAACAAACATAAACCGTAATAATAATACCTGACCAAATTTTAAGAGGAATTCAACGATATTGCGATCGTTAAATTAAATGGGTCCTATTTTTCTCTTTTTAATATTGTACAGTCAGACCAAGCACACACACACACACACAGAGCATTAATAAACCTTTCATACAGCACACTTACCTATTTCATTGATACTCACCAATTACGCCAGATACTCTTTGATGTTGGAGAACGCCGTTACGTCCCAAAGCAAAGTGCCCACGGTCTTACTGTGTACAGGCAACCCCAACAAGCTCGCAGGACTCCCTAGGCACTCAGCTGTGAACCTATCCGCCCCGGTACCCTCCAACGACTCAATCCTTCTCGGATCACCTCCAAGGCATATAGTCTTTTTTTTTTCTTTTTTTTTTTTTTTTGTTTAACCTCCGGAACCACAATTAAGTATAACTTCAGAGGGATGAGATG
>JAAAKQ030099009.1:0-14445 GCA_010016005.3 Zanna intricata
TCAAACTGGTAAACAAGGTTAATGCAGTCAACAAGCACGTGTAAATTTTTTTAAAACGTTTTATATTCATTTTTTTTAATATAAAAAAATATTTTTTTAAATTTTTTTTCCCGCAATTTTTTTATATTTTTTCGGTTTTCTTATTTTTTGCTATTTTTTATGACTTCATCGGTCACGTGTTCGATCTCGTGACAGGGCAAGGACGGGGTGAATGTCCGGTTCAAAGGTCAAGTTTGTCCCAGAATCTCCATCTATCTACTACTATTAGATATGCAACAATAATACTGGTGTTTCACTATATCAAAACCTTCAATATTTTAGTAAATACAGATTTAGTAATTAAAATTTACATAAAATTAGCGTTGCAGGAAGATATTTGAGTAAATTAAAAGAACTGTCAAGAACTCTTTATAAAATAAAAAGCAAAAAAGTAAAAATTTCTATTTCAATGTAAATTGCATAAATTTACGGGCTTTTAATAAATTTCTTGTATTCACATATGCCATATATTTTTATTTCCTTGTACGAAGTAAAGGAAGTATTGTGATTGCGTAAAGTTTCGGTTTTCAGATTTCAACAGAAATATTCGTATCGTTCATCACTGAAATCATTTTGACCAATTTCGGCGTGACGTCTGTACTTATGTATCTCGCATAACTCAAAACTGGTTAACTATAGAATGTTGAAATCTTTTATTTAGGACTGTTGTAACATCTATTTGTGCTAAAGTCTAGTTGGACTAAAAGTATTCAAAAAAGTCCTTTTCTTACCTAAAGTCTTAAAAGACTTTTTCTTAACTAAGGTAGTAAGTCTTCATTGAGAGCATTTCAACGATATAATACCATATATACTTATTTCTATTGGTTCCCGAATTACAACCACATAGAATTTTAATTAATGAAATATTTGGATCTTACAAGGGGAAGGCACATCGGTTCGAATCCGACTTCATATTTCTATTAACTTTTTTTTAATTTAAGTTTATTGATTTATAAATAAATATTAACCTCCGGTTGTTAAAAAAGTTTCACGATAATTAATAATTTAAAGAAACAAAAATAATTATGAAAAGATATTAATGAAATAAAATGTTATGTAGTTTCATAAAAAAAAAAAATCTGTATATGTAATTTAATAGGCGTACAAAGAATTTATGTGGTGCCCACTCCAGATTTTTTATGTATAAATAAGTTAATTATGCAAAATTAGAAGAAATGCGAAAAATATAAAAAACTATGCAATAAAAAAAAATCTTATTAAAAGTTTTTAAGTCCATTTGATCTCCTTACCCAACAACAACTACCTCACATTTTTCAGCTACCTCGAAGTTTCTGTATTTTTTTTCGTTTTTTTTTAAGCATCTCAGGAACAACCGGACCACTGTTAAGCATGTCGTCAGTCGCACCCGACTGCCGTAGCAGCCTCCTCAGGGGATCTACCCTTCCCGTCCCTAATCAATTTACCTAGCTCCAGGCAAGCGTTTCGCTTACTCTTCACCCTCCGTGCCCCCCTACATTCCATGACGGTGTCCCTCATGCCATCATTAGAAGCGCTCCAACCCACCTACTCTTGCTTGTGAGTGAGCCTAGACGTCCTAGGCAAGATGCTGCCTCTCTGTCCCTTGACGTAGCCGCGTTTCGACCCCCCAGGCTTACTGTATTTTTAAGCCTGTTTTTTTCTTTTTTAAATGCACCACACTGCTGTATAAACCAGTACACTCCGTCCTAATCATGACATATCTTAAACTACTAAGCTACATCTTAAACTAATAGTACACCAGCGTAAGTGCTGGCACCGCACAAATTCTACTTCTAAGACGGGTTACATAGGAAAAGCTACAGGTTACAAAAGCATAATTTATATTCCAAACCAAGTACAATACTAATATATTTTACACATCAGATCATACAATACATGTTACAAGCTAGACACCAGTTACTTCATAATCTCGACACCAGCAGTCCAGTTTCATTATTCCCCACCCTTAAAGAAGGGGAAGGGCAGCATACAAGGGGGTGTACTCGTGACCCATTAACTCTGAGGCCATACAAAACTTATATCTAAGAACAGCAACACTATAGAATTACAATGTAATTATAATGAATTACAAGCAGTTACAAGATTATTTAAACAAAGCACTAATATAATAAAATTCATAAAAAATTACAAATTACACCAGAACAAGAAACAAAACAGTAACCTGGTAAAGATAAGGTACACAAATTAAGTCGTTCCGAACATCTTACCAACTACTATTAGTTGCAGACCGCCTGAGAATTACCGAAGTGTATATCTTTAAATGAAAATTATCTTACAAAACAAAAAATTACATAGTACGCAGATACAGTACGGTGCCAGCTTCCACTAGATCCCAACACCCTGTAACCGCTATTTATGCAGGCACCAAGGAAGACATTCAGGCTACATAATGACACAAAAAAAATTTACACCTAAGACAAATTCCTTAAACTAATGTGTGGTGACTCAGGTTGTTGTGAAGCGGTGGTTAATCTGCCCTCCACTCTGTCACCTCCACCATCTTGGTTTGCAGGATGCGTGTCACCATCGCAGCCACTTCTTCCCAGTGTGATCTTCCCCGGAGTATATATTCCATTGTGGTATCCGGCGTCAGCCAGATCAGTTCGTGAAGCCGAGCAACCCATTGCTCACACTCGTAGAAAGTGTCTAACTGGCCACAATATTTGCAGTTTGTGGCGTTCCGTTGTTTGAACTTATACAAGTACGACCCGTAGTTCCCGTGTTGCGAGAGGAATGGCGTGAGATGGTATGTCACTTCCCCGTGTTTCCTGCTGATTCACGGGATCAGTCACGATATAAGCCATCCCGTCCACGCGCCCTTCGCTGTGGCCTCCCACATTTCCTGCCACTCGTCTTACAGCAGCAGTCGTGCGGCATTCTTCGAATTCCATCCCGAATCGACAGCTATCCCAAATATTATTTCTAACAAATGCCACAAGTTCAGAAGCAATTAAGTATTATAAATTTTCCATGTTGAAAAGAAAATACAGCTGTAATAATAATAATATATGGAATAGTTTTACATTTTAGCAGATACTTTAATTAGTTATATTTATCAAAAGCGTAAAATAAATCTTCATTTTTAAATACAAAAAAAAAAAAAATGTATTTTTTACTGAATCTATATTTTACATAATAATCTTAATAACTATAGTTATTTGTTTACGGAACGTTTTAAATATTTCCTCTTTAAATTTAATAATAAAAATCATTCTATTTTAATATAAATAATATTTATTCTTAAAAGGGACTGCGTTTCTTATCTAGTTGAACGAGGAATTAAGGTCAAATTACAATGCTTTATTAATAAACGTCAGAATAATAATAATTAGGTAAATAAAGCAAAGGGAAAAAAATGTATAAGAAGATAATAATAAATGATGAGTGAACAAATAAGAGGAAAATAATGAACATGAATTTCATGTAATGAGTTGGAACTCGTTCACTACAAAAGAAATGTGAATATTCGTACGCCTACAATTTAATGATGTTTAAGGAGCAAAATGTATCGAATAATTTATAGCATTAAAGAGCAAAGTTAATTTTTTCTTTTTACTACAGAAAAAAATAATTTCATTGACATGAATTGTAAGAGAAAAACTTGCCTTTTCCTTTTTTCTTTATTTAGAAACGTCGTCAAGAAATAAATAAAAGAAAAAAGTGTGATTTTAGTGAGAAAAAAACTGTGAACGGTAATACTTCCCGTCACTGCAACGGAAATGGAAAAAATTAGGGTTTCATTTTACAGACTCCAAAAAAAAAATTACTGATTTTAACTTTGATAAACATCATCATTCAATTTCTATAAATCTTCTATATCACAACCAATTATAATTATTTACCCGTAATTTATAAAATTTTCACTTAGTTTTTAGACATTATTATAAGAAAGAAAACTGATCTGACGTATATATGATCATTCATGTTTTTTTTATTTATTTAATTTATCTCATTTCCTAAATAAAAGTATATTAAGTTATACTGTATAAATCCTTGATACGAGATAAAACCGACTCCAGGAAATAAGTTATACAGATATTTTCTACAATGATTTTAAGATAATTTATGAGGAAGATTATTTTCTATTTTCATTACTGAATGATTTGAATATGGTTGTTGCAAGTGAACCAACCAAGTTCAAAATGCGAGTGACATCCCCCTTTCCTATATGCGTCATCTTTATTTTGTTTATCCCAGGGACAAATATTACTACCACTACTGCTATGGTACTTTCAAAGAAAGAAATTGTAATTAATGCACCTTGTAAATCACATATTTTATATATTTTACAATCAAAGCAATAATTATAAATAGTATAAAGCTATAAATTTACTAATTTTGATTCTGAAATTACTTTGGTTTTTACACACACACACACACACACACACATATATATATATATATATATAAAACTGTTTTTTCTGTTATAACTATTAAATATATAAATATATATATATTATATAGTGTGTATTAAGCTTAAAACAATATTTAAATATTTTTTTTTAGTAATTTATAAAATAGATCGAATAGTCGAAAAAAACAGTTAATTACGAAATCTACATCTCTTGTAGTAATTCGTTATCAACCTCCCTTTTCTCATTTCGTTGTTTACTTTGTTGGGATGTAATTGATCTCACGTTCTACATTTATTCCCGATAGGTTTTTACAACTTTTTCTGTCGATGTTCCCATCAATCGTGTTTCCAAAGGGAATTTGGTACTTCTGTTGTCAAAATTAACTTTGACGTTATATTGCTTTCTTTTTGTCTTAAATAAATTTCTGTACAAATATTTAAAAAAACAAAACAAGAAACAAAAAAAAAACTAGGTGCATAAAAAAGTTAATAAATAACAAAACTAAGATGCAGAGTTTTTTTTTGTCAATAAATGTAAACACAAAAACAGGCTTCAAAGGGATTAACATAATCCCTTCCCTATTAAGATAATAATAGTTTTTGATAATATTAACATCAATTAAAAATAACGAAAGTATTTTTAATCAACACTGTACTTTAGCACAAGCAAACATTATTTTTTATTTCTATTTTTAAAATAGAATATTTCTAAATATATTTTTTAAATATTTTTATTGCGCATCATGGGAATGTAAGGTTCCGGAAAATGTTAGCCATGTGCTGTACGCCTGTCCCCGGTATGAGTTTGCGCGTGACAGAGTGGTTAAGGAACTTGAGAGATTGCACTCGGGCCTTGATTTAAGGGTCAACTGGAAGACCCGGGCTGAGTGGCAGGTAGTTGCTAGCTTCCTGTGGACCATTTCGTCTTCCAGGGTTGCGGAAGGAGTGTTGAAGGTAGCAGCCTGGGTGGCTAGGGTTTCGGCTTGTCCAGTTATGTAGCTGGACATAGGCGATTTTGGCGACGAGCCACGATTATTTTCTGAATACTGAGTTTGCATTGTGGCATAGCTCACAAACGAACCCACCCAGCATTCCCGGGGTGGATTCGTTTGTGCGGGTGACCTTGGTGATGTTGTGTCTGATGTGGCGAGAAGAGAATGTAACATGAATGTGGTTCTTTTGGAGCTATTAGCCTCCGTTCTGACCCTTTGTGAATGCATGTTGCAAGTGTAATGTTGTTGTAGGTCAAGATATCGATGCTGCGAGCAGCGTTTTGAGTGGGAATTTGATCTCCAATCGATTTGATCGTTGCGCATATGGCATTCAAAGTCACATGGGTAATTAGATTAATTTAGAGTAGGCGCGAGGTTTTGCGCTTCCGCGCTGCGGTTATATAGTTTTAGGGCTACGTGTTGGTCGACCTAAGCCTACGGCGAGGACGTTTGCTAAATGGCGACCGCGGCATTTGCATCGGGGGTATCCCGACCGAGGCCTGGATGATGCTGAGATATGTAATCAGTACGAAGGTCAATAAGACGACTCCCGGTAAAGCCCCTTAGGGCTAGGAACGGGAGGGTTGGTGTGGCGACCGGAATCGTCACTTGGTGAGTGTCTTTCTCTACGGGGGTTGGGATGCGCATCATGTTTGTGAGAAATATTTGCGCTTATATGATTATTGAGACTCAAGGCGCTGATCTCTTTCCTCTTAGGTTTCTCGTTTCCGTGAATTTCAACTACGCTAAGCGGCACTTACTGATTGTTCTAGATTCGATTATCTTTAAAGAACATAATGAAAAGGATAGAAATACTTCATGGATGGAAGTATAAGAAAAATAAATAATGAAAGAGGACGTTAGTAAAAAACAAGAAAAGAGAAACAAACGACGAAGAAGAAAGTATATAGATTTCACAACTATTCAAAAAACAATTCAAAAAAAGAATAATAGTAACTACAGTAGAGTGAATATTAAATGAATCTACAGATATTCATTAAATAAAAATGAGTAAGTCATTTTACTTCATATATTTCTGTCGCCATGGTGACAAAAATGTAATGAAGTAAAATGACTAATTTTTGTTCCTCTAATGAATTTATTTAATTCACAATCTCACACCTGAGGGAGTTAAACCTCTCTACCTATGGCTAAAACACAGATCCTGGGATAACACAAATGTGTCTTGAAAAGTTGAAATTAATGATTCGGTTGGTTCTCGTGATGCTGTTGTAAACAAACATTCAAATTCTCGCATTTATAAAATTAATATTTTTAGAAGTATCAATTTTTGTAGTAGAACGTAAAGGGAGAATGAATATTATATTAAAGAGTGATATTATCGGAATAAAAAACGGGAAATTGCAAATAAAAATAAAGTAAATAATAAATTCGATAATCAAAGTAAAAATTAATATTTAATTTAAAATTTTTCCGGAGAAAAAATAAAAATATTTCTTTAATTATTTACTACAATGTCGACAATTTATCTATCAAAAATATATTATAATTTCTTAGATGTCAAACGCTAAACTAATGTTCTAATACTGATTTACATACACAAATCTCTAAACAAAATCATATATTAATTTTCATAAACTGCGGAATACGGAAGTCCGAACCTATTTTCATAGTGTATAAAACAAGTTTTCTGATAGAATTCTGACCAAGTACAATTATTTATTCCAGTTCTTTTGGCCCTGTTTTATGAACATACCGAGACTAGTGATCATTCAGTCTAACTGTATTTGCGGCCTGAATGCAAAATTTCCATGGTCTATTTCGAACCGATAGCAATTCTTTAGCGAAAACTAAATACCCCGCCGTATCATTATGTAAAATTTGCAACATTTATCTTTTTTGTGACATGACCTGGTGTATCGACCAGCTTAACTCACGGTGAACAATACAAATTAAACACCACTATATGCTGTTAGCTGTTTTCGACTAGTAAAACGAATACGTGAAATGAACTATAAATTTGTTGCTTTAATTCTCAATTACAAAATAAATGATATTTTCTTCATTCTGGAGTGTTAAATATATCGCAGTTGTTTTAAAAATTACATAAAATTATAATGCTTATACAGTATCTAACTGCCAACAATCAGTTTCCTGTTTTCACTAGTCAAAAAGTAATATATTCATAGAAATACATCGCTTTACATATTAAATTGAAATCTTACATTATATGTTTATTCTGGGTTTTTTATATACTCGTGTATATATATATATATATATATATCGAATCATAAATAGATTTGGATTGGTTAACAAATATTGTTTTATTCTTATTGGATAAAATTATAGTTATTATAATTCTCTGTCTTGTCCTTTGGTAAAAATTAATTGTTTCTGGGTTATTCTCAGTGCTGTTGTCTGATTAAAATGTAAATTTTTGTGATTGTATGCGAAAGTAATGTTAACAGTATTCAGAAGCGGTAGTATTTTTCCTGTCAAATTTGCTATATTCCAATTGGCTTTATTCAGACTTTATGACTGGTCACAAAACAGGGATTATGGTTGGTTGGAATTTACTGTCTAATAATTCGTCAATTGCTTTGCGAATTGTGGTTGGTGTGAAATACTGAATATTTGATTGGTCAATCGTATTCTTACTTGAGATTGGTTCGATAAATACGGTATTCTGATTATTTTGTTACTGAAGTTATCTGTGGGGGCGGTGAAACTTAAGTGTGCGATATGCAAGAATGAATGTGTATTGTCATTTGTTTATTTTTATCAGCTTTGTTTAGTGAGGATTAGAATCGCGTTTGGGTCATATGTCATTTTAATTACGCAAGTGAGATGAAATCAAGGGGCATAATCTAAATTAATTTTTACAAAATTGGACTCATAAAAACTAATGATTTTTTATTTTTTTTTTTGGTTATCTTAACCTTTTACATATTCAACATTAGCCTCTGACAATATAAAAATTCTTAAAAGAATAATTAACTTAGTAGGCATGTATTTTTACGATTATCCTTTAAAATATATTTGTATTTAACAAGTAAAATGACTAACTTATCGTGAAACGTGATCTGTATTGAAAATTTAAAAGATTCAGTATTTACTGTGGAATGTTATATATTACACCAATTTTTTTTTCAGATTATAATTAATAGACTATCCCATCTAATTTGATATCATTTTTTTAATGTGAATTCAAAAATATTTGTTAAGTAATAATATTTGTAAAGAAATTTGTTGTTTTTAAATAAAAATTTAAGTTAGTTTTTCTATAATTACAAAGATGTCGTTGTGTGATAAATAATAATATAAATAATATTATTTGTAATTTAATATTATATTAATAAGATATTGAGTAAGACACGTAACAATAACTGTTACGCAAGTCTACAGAAGAATAACTACAGATGTCGCGGTCTGAAAGTAAATAAATGTAGGAGTGAAAAATTAAATTGTCTTTCTAAAACCTGTTAAAAAAAATAAAATATTGGCTAAAAAAAACTATTGTCTGGTTGTCTAAGTTTTTAAGCAGAAATTAAATTTATACTAAATTAGTACTTACCAGTTTCTTTTTACACCATTTAGAACTGTTAATTTCTGGCGGAAGAACGGTATTTACTAGTTTTGTTGATGCAATTAAATTATAGGGGTTATAATATTTATAATAACGGCATTTAATATTCAAACTGAGACATATTACCGTAACTAATAGTAAGTTTCTTTTGATTTCTATTGAGAAATTTTCACCTTTAATTTGAAAAACATATTCTATAATTAATCTTCGTTCTGTAATAGTTATCATTTAAATTAACATGTCAAGTAGTAATAGTTTAATATAGAGTCCGACTGGTTTACTGCAGGGAGTCAATCATCATTTTAAGCACGGATAATCTTTCCACACAAAAAAAAAAAAAAAAAAGATTAATATTAAATTAGAAGTAAAGAGATTTCATGAGTATCAGAAAAATTAATTATAATAATCATAAACATGACTAAAATACGTTCACTAACAATTGGGCACCAATTAAAAACAGCCGCAACTTTTACGATTTACCACCAAAAAAGTTACATAATTAAGTGCTACCGGTTCTTCAAAGGATATTTCTAGCAGGATGAGCAATAAACTGAATATAACAGTTTGTTATGATCTTATTCAATTATATTATACAAAAGTTTTCAAGTTTTACCCAAATTTAACATCCAAAAAGAATTCGAAATTCAGAAAAGTAAAGTATAATTCTACTTTAAATAGCACAAAAAAAAAACATTAATTTTCATGATAATACGTAATAATAATAATAATAATAAATTCAACAGTACTTAATTCTAAAAAAAAAATATAAGATACGGATGTTAAAAATTCGAATCTAAAAACCTAATTATAATTTATTTTTAAAAATCTCCTAAAATTTTGAAAATAAATTTGCTCAAACAATGTATTAATTAAAAAAAAAAGTGAAATAAATAACTGAAATAAAATTAAAATAATCCTATTTTATCACGTTGAATGTAATTAAAATTTAAATTAGTAAATAGCAAGAGAAAGTTTTGAAGATATTAAAATTTTTTAAATTATCATCTTCACGTCTTAATTAAATAAACTGGAATCTAGAACAGTTATTATATTATAACATTTATAATCCGGCCTTTTTCAGAGAAAACGTAAAATTTCTTTTAGTAAGAATTTTCAAAATAATAACATAAAATAGGGTACCAATCATATTTTAATGACAGACAGCTTCTTTATACTAAATATTCGTACGAAAACAGAAATAAAAATTATTCTAAAATTCTTTTCCGTAAAAATTTTTATGATTTGTTAAAATTATTCTTACGTTTATGTATAAAAATTATCATATGTTTATTCACATGTATTATCTTACATATAAATGCGAAAATATGTATATTTGTTTGTTTGCAACAGCATCAAGCAAGAACCAACCGATCGATTGCTTTCAATTTTTTTGGAATATAATCGTGTTATCCTAGTGAAGATTTTATAGGCCGTAGATCGAGGCACTAGCTCCCTTGGGAACGAATTTGTGAATTAAAAGTATTCATTGAAATAGAAACAAACATTAATTCTTTTACTTCATTATATTTCTGTCACCATGACAACATAAATATAATGAAGTAAAATGAATCATTTTATTTCCTTTATCGAATATCTATAAAATATTTAATACTCTTACAACGATGAGAATAACAAACGCGTCAGGAGGCGGAGACCCCTCATCTGGTAGAATATATACACAAATATATCAGGAAGTTCTCCCGAGACTTTCATAACCTATTCTACTGGTGAAAAAGTTCATATAAACATATGTTCTGAAATGCTTCATTTGCAAGTTCCGGCTGATGAAAGATTTCTACTGTAATTGTTAGGATTTCAACTTACCTAATGAAATGAGGTATTGAAATTTTTAGGATGTTAATTAAGGTACAGAATTAGCGGATTTTATGGTTTTTGACTTGAAAAACAGAAGAAAACAAGTTCAAGAACCGTATCTGCTTTTGAGAAATCTGGGTTGAAAGCTAATAAAAACCCCTGCTTTTTATGTTGACGTACAATAACTTTGTTAAATAGGTGATAAAACTATAAAGCTTTTAAACAGAATTTTTACAAAAATTTAATTTTGAACAAAGTGGAGAACGATAAGTAGAATAAAACAAAGAAAAAAGGGAAAAATTCGAATTTTATTTAGAAACATTACACTACCAAAATGAATTGTAGAATATAAGCAATGTGCAAAAATAAGCCCGCCATTTTCAAAATATAACCTTCTGTATTGCTTTTGTTGTTCTTTTTAGTTTTTCAGGGATTCCCTTAAGTTGCTCAGCCACATCCATAATGCGGACAATTATTTCTTCAATAGAATGTATTTTTGTTTTGTATACATTCCATCCCCAATGTTTTGTATTCATCCACCCCCAGACACAAAAATCTAAAAGTGTCAGATCAGACGATCTTGATGGTGAGGAATGTGGACGATCACGACCGATCTATTTCTCAGGGAAATGATAATTAAAGTGAGTGGAGACGACACAAGAAAAGTGGGAATGCGTGCTATTGTGCTGGAAGTATACTTTGAGTCTCAGCGCTAGAGGAAATATTCAAGCAGCTGCGGCAATCTTTCTTCAAGAAAGTGCAAATAGAGATCAGCATTTAAGCGGCTTGGTAATATGAATGGTGCAAGAACACTAGATGTTGAAGAAGGCCGCAACACACATTGACGCTAAATCGGTGTTGAAAATTGCCTTCATGAGGATCTACTTCATCCATGTAAGCTAATTGCGTACGTTGTTAACGCCATTTGGAGTGAATTTGCATCGTCGGTAAACACAACATACTTGTAGAGCTGAAGATTTGATTCTACCGGTTGCAGAACTCCAAGCGAAGCGGACAATCTCCTGGATGTAGCTGTTGAACTGGCGGTTTAGATAAAGATAAAACTTACTTTGTTTAAGTGTTCCCCAAACACGTTCCCGAAAGAAAAACTTTGATTCGATTAGAAAAACGTCGTGTACTAACGTCTGAATAGCGCTGAACTGCATCGATAACAACTTCATCAATAACAACGTCGTGTTGGACAGATCATTCGTAACGGGTACGAATACTAGGTAGTGCCTAGAATTTTCACAAACTAGGTAGTTGGCGAAAATTCACGCTAATTGTTTTGAGATCTGGAATCCTGTAATTGGGAAAATGAATTTCATATCATACTGCAGCAGCTGCAATATTGCTATTAGACACACCGAAAATGAATACCATACCAGAGTATTTCTCATTTGTAAGCAAGAATGGCATCAATCAATGGAAATTAAAATTTAAACTAAAATTCACCGAAAACCTTTGCTAATGACAGCACTATTCACAGTACCCGATGTACGTAGTATACCTTTCAGAATGATTTACATATTAATACAGTGTTGTGCATTGTTGATCAGCTGTTGGTATTTTACTTCCAACATAATAATGTCTTAAAAAATTATTGTATTTTTGTCATTAATTTAAAAAATATATATATTATCTACATTTCCATTTATTTTTATTTTACAATTTCTGAGGCAATTTCCAATTTTTATAATTTTTTTTAAAACCAATTTTCATCTGATTTCGAAATCGGGAGTTCTAAGGTTCAAATCTTAGTATTGTACGGATTTTAATACTAGATCGTGGATATCTTGTTCTTTGGTAGTTGGGTTTCAATTAACCACACCTCTCAGGAGTGGTCGACCTGAGATTGTACAAGACTACACTTTATTTACATCTATACATATTATCCTCATTCATCCTCTGAAGTAATACTTTACGCTGGTTCCGGAGGCTAAACAGAAAAAAGAGAGTAACCATTGTCTCGGCGAGAAAGAATGATCCAATCACTTCAGTAGCAGTCAACACACAGCAAACGTTAATTTTCGGGCAATCATATGTTTTTCGAACGTCATAAAGGTTCTCACTATCCAAAATCCAACAATTATAACAGTTATGACAATTGTGACTAGAAACATAGAAGATAGCTTTATCAGAGACAATTAATTTTTTTAAAACGCATTATCTTCGTTCATTTATCAACAATGTTCACGACAAAATTGTAACGGGTGGTTTAATGTCAATTTTCAATTACATACATAAATTAAATTTTTTATTCGTGAAGTTTACGTGCTTGTGGTAAACCTTCACATCTGTCTGCTGCGGTATTTCTTGTTCTAAACTCACGTCAATTTACTCAGCTTCCTCTGAGAAGTTTCTCTTACTTAATCCACAACTTCCTCGGTGACGGGAGGTCTGTGCCAGTACCTTTTTGTGTACTATATTTTCTGATGATACTAAAGTTTAATAGAAACTTTATTAGAAGGATTACGCATACTGCTTTATTTTTTACTGTTCCAATTATCAATTGCCAGTGTGTTCGTTCAAAATCCGTAACTTTAGCACCAACATTAATATTTAAAAAACATTAACACGCGCAAAATTTCTTTTCTCTTTTTCTTTATTAACCCCTCTGTTTTCTTTATTAATCCCTAACATTTGCTGAATAATTTATGTGTAATAACCTCTCTCTGTATAATATCATATCTTGAAGTTTCCTCAAAAAGTCAAAAGAAGTTGTCAGGTTAAAAATATAGGCTTTCTGATCATTGTAGGGCTGTTATGATTATTATTAATAATGTCGTATTTCATATCGTATTAGAGAATCGTATTTCATTTTCATAAAACAAAATAAGAAAAATTCAGTAAATTAAATTATTCTTGTATCTACATTTATGAATGTCCAAGTTTAAAAAAAATAAATAAATAATTACTTCCGATGAAATAATTATTAAAAATAAAAAAAACCTGAATACGAATTATACGCATCTACCTTAAATAATTATGAAAAATGAACAAAAAGTACTAGTTGTTAAACAAGTTTTTCTTTCTTTTATTACACTTAAAACAAAAAAACAACATTAACTTGTCCGTTTTTAAAGTTTTTAAATAATATTAATTTAAATAAAAGCATACATTACAATAAAATTTGTGTTTTTAAAAACACTAATATTACTTCAGTTAAACATCTAATTTACTTTTATCATTGAACATTTAAAAAAAGTTTTTTATTTCAGAGATTATAGAAAACAATATAAAATAAATTATTTATATGTACAATAAAATTATTTTTAATAATTAACAATATAATTTATCTAACGTTTCACAAATTAATATAGCTTATACCTGTATTATAAATCGTGTTACCGTATTACAATTTCATTTTGTCTTTTTGAAATGATCGAAACATAAGACCGCAATTTCAATTTTAGTCTGTAAAATAACATCCGAATGTCAAACCCAATCCAACCACGATCCATCAACAGAGGTTTTATTATTATTTAACCGTTCATAAAGCAACTGTTGTATTTACCCGTTACAAATTCTTTATGATACGTTGTTCATATCTGGATTAATTAAGTTGTAAAAGGGACTGTATGAATAATAAAAAATTTAAATTTAAAACAGTTTTATTATTTTAACCCACCGGGTTGGTCTAGTGGTTAACGCGACATCGCAAATCAGCTGATTTTGAAGTCGAGAGTTCTAAGGTT